>JAVTVY010055513.1:0-30992 GCA_036873755.1 Hanleya hanleyi
AGTTTGGTATTCAGATACCGTCCCATGATATGTGCCTTGGATTGTTCTAAATACTGGTGGCGACACCTGGTGGAAAAATCTGAAATTTGTTTCTGGCAATAATTTGACAACTGCTCATCAGATTCTTCTCAAATTTGGTGTTCATATGTCATAAGATGTCACTTGGAATTGTGTTTCGCACACTTGCGCCTACAAATCTAAATTTGGTTTCCAGGCAATAACTTTAAGACCCTCTTCAGATTCTTCCCAAAGTTTGTTTGCTGATACATGTACATGTACCATGTCATGAGATGATGCTTGGGATTGCGTTTTGTCCACTTGCACCTACAGGTGGTGAGACCTGGTGACAAATCTAAAATTTGGTTTCCGGACAATAGGTTGAGGATGCATTCAGCTTCTTGTCAAATTTGGTTTGCAGATAATATGCCTTGAGATGTCACTTGGGGTTGCTTCTCGGTTACATAATTTCCATGCTTCACTGCATGGAAACTATATTACAGAAGCAGTCAACGTGCAGTCAACTGTTCTGAGTTGATTTTAAAACTTGGGGAGGCAGAAAGACCCTTCCGCATCCAACGCCTATCAAGTAGCAGTTGCCTCCCTCATGTATATCCCCCGAGACCAACAATGCTAAAAAATATTGCTGCCATTTCGGCGGGAGACTTAGCATCATCTGGCTGCTTGTAGTATTTGAAAGCTGAATTCTGTCCCAGAGTCATTCCATACGATATATAGAGCAGGCTCGGTCAGAGCCAGTAACTGGCGAATGGCCTATTCCTGACAGAATTTGCTGCCAAATATGAAGTAACCGGCTGTGTTCTTGGGGAAAATAAAGAATCAGCCAAACTGCCCCATCCTTTCCTCCAATAACCATTAAAAAACTGGTACTGTTCGTTCCCTGAGTCTTTCCAATCATAGGTTATCGGAAAACGCTTGTTCTCTAAAGTACGCGAAAGTTGTCATTTAACACAAGAACGGTAATCCTAAGTATTCGAAAAACTCCGAGTATTTGTGTTGGCGGGGTTGAGCATATTTTAACGATTACACAGTCTGATTATCATTTAGTGTAATTGAAATACATTATAGTGATGACATATACCGGTCAGGATATGGGCTAATTTAACCACTTCTTGGATTTAATGGTGCCACAAGGTACTTGTCAGTATGATATATCGATATTAACATTCTGACATGACAGACATGGAGCGATATCCGAACTAGTAGGTTAGGATAGGTTTAACTAAAATTGCATAAATGAAGTTAACAGCTTTTTCAAGTTTTGAGTTAATAAAGGTATGGTTTCATTCGCCATAGAAAACACATGGTATACATGATGTAATTAGTGACGTGATGTAAGGTAAATCGTGGCATGCTGATCGTATACATGTAACCGCTGTATAAGCTTGATCAAATAAACACAGGAACTTTCATGGAAGGTTAAATATAGCTATGGGTCAATCATCATATATCTGTATGAGCGTCAGTATAACAACAGTAGTAGTATACAAGCAAAAAAGGTAACATTGACCTCTTTGCACTTAAACTTGAGGCGTTGGCGCTGGAGATTGGAAAGTGACCTCTGCCAGAGTTTGGCCGCCATCTTGAATTTGGTAAAAAACTTTACCAATGTGGCAGCGGCTTATTCTCTTGAATTCTGATACAAGGTCACGTGACCTTTGTATTCCTCCGCGGTGATGGGGTTATGTCTGGCGGTGATGCGGTCGCGGAAAAAAGCTTCCGCGGAGAAAAAGTAGTCCCCAGACTTCAAATACGCTGCATGGTCCAATTGGATCGAGTGAGGTATCAAAGTGAAGCATTCGTAAAGGGGCATCTGATGGGCTGGGTGTGGGGTTGAAATATCGTCATTTTGCGCATGCGCGGTGGACCAAGGGTATGGAAATAGACGTTTTGGGGTCTAGGGCAGCCCCTAATGGTCTTATGGAGTTGAGTGAGGTATCATTGTTAAGCATTCGTGAGGGGGAATCCGATGGTGTGGGTGTGGGGTTGGAATATCGTCATTCTGCGCATGCGCGGTAGACCAAGGGTATGGAAATAGACGTTTGGGGATCTAGGGGAGCCACTATTGGTCCGATTGGGACGAGTGAGGTATCATTGTGAAACCTATGTGAGGGGGCATCCGATGGGCTGGGTGTGGGGTTGAAATATCGGCATTCTGCGCATGAGCAGTAGACCAAGGATATGGAAATAGACGTTTTACAGTCTAGGGCAGCCACTAAGGGGCCGATGGACTTGAGTGAGGTATCAATGTGAAGCCGATGTGTGGACTAGTGTCTCAGTCGTTGTCAACATTCCGCGCATGCGCAGACAGGGAATTGTGGGAAAAGGGTATGGAGATAGACGTTTTGGGATCTAGGTAAGCCCCTAGTGGGCCGATTCGGTCAAGTGAGGTATCCATGTGAAGCATATGTGAGGGGACATCTGCCTGAACTAGTGTCTCGGTCGTTGTCAACATTCTGCGCATGCACAGACAGGGAATTGTGAGAAAAGGTTATGGAAATAGACGTTTTGGAGTCGAGGTGGGCCACTCGTGGTCCTATGGAGTCGTATGAGGTATCCATGTGAAGAATTCGTGAAGGACCATCCGGGTGGGTGACACGTGGAACTGACGTCATTCTGCGCATGCGCAGTAGACCAAGTCTATGAAAATAGACGTTTTGGGATCTAGGGGAGCCCCTAGTGGGCCGATTGGGTCGAGTGAGGTATCCATGTGAAGCCTATGTGAGGAAGCATCCGCCTGGACTAGCGTCTGGTCCGTGTTTGACATGCTGCGCATGCGCAGACAGGGAATTGTGGGAAAAGGGTATGGAAATAGACGTTTTCGGATCTAGGTGGGCTACTATGGGTCCGATGGAGTCGTATGAGGTCTTATTTTGAAGCTCTCGTGAAGGGCAGCCGCCTAGACTAGCGTCTCGTCCGTTTTCAACATTCTGCGCATGCGCAGACAGGGAATTGTGGGAAAAGTGTATTGGAAGGAACGTTTTGGGGTCTAGGTGGGCCACTAATGGTCTGATTGAGTCGAGTGAGGTATCAATGTGATGCCTACGTCAGGGCGCATCCACCTGGGAGGATGGGTGTTAGGAATATCGTCATTATGCGCATGCGCCGGCAGGCCGTAGTATGGAAATAGACATTTTGAGGCCGATATGGATCATTATGGGTCCGAATGTGTCTAAGGAAGTGTTATTTTGTAGCTCTCGGGGCGTAGACCACGACTTGAAGGCATGTCCACGTCACCTGTGACGTCACTGGTGACGTCATCGGTGAGAGTAGTAGCGAAAGCGGGAGTTTCGGAGGTGCGATGGAGTGCATTTGGAGTAGATAACGGTCTATTTTTCAATACAACTACCTGGTAGAGTTACCAGTGGGTGTGAGTGCGTGTGTGTGAGTGAGTGAGTGAGTGTGAGTGTGAGTGAGTGAGTGAGTGAGTGAGTGAGTGAGTGAGTGAGTGAGTGAGTGAGTGAGTGTGAGTGAGTGAGTGAGTGAGTGGGTGAGTGAAGCGTGCACAACGCCCGTGAAGCGTCCCCAACGCCCGTCTTAACGCATGGACGCACTAACGACGGCGAGTGAGTGAGTGAGTGAGTGGGATCCGACTGGACTAATGTATCGTCCGTTTTCATCATTTTGCGCATGCGCAGTCTGGCCGTAGTATAGAAAACAGACGTTTTGGGGATTCGTGGAGGTTTGTTGAGTGGTTGACCATCCCTGGTCAAATGGACCGTGTGGGGTACCAGTGTGAAGCTCTCGAATGGCTGTCACCCGTCAAGGCCCGTCGTTACACATTAACGCCTGTCTCAACGACTTAGCGCCCTATCTTTACGCCTTAACGCCCTAGCATAACGCCTTGACGCCATGATACAGACAGATGAGAGAACAACAACAACAACAAGGATGGGAGAACAACAACAACAACGACACGTTTTCATATAGTTTATTTTCCCCTTCATCATAACATACCTACGCTTGGGGGAGCCGCGTTGGGTAGGTTTACAATTCAAGAAGTCTCTTGTCCAATCAGAGGCCACCATTTGGTCCTGTCAGGTTTTACATCCGGGTCCTCATCTTACATCCGGGGTTTGGACACCTGTTGACCTCAATAATTTGTATATGGCCTCTGTGAGGTCACTTCCGCTTCCGTTCACGTGACCGGAACTAACCTTTGGCCCTTGCGCGCAATTTTTATCCGGTATTGTTTTTTTCAGCGCGCAGGGACCAAAGATCAGATCTGGTCACGTGAACGGAAGCGGAAGTGACCTCACAGAGGTCATATGCAAATTATTGAGGTCAACAGGTGTCCAAAACCCGGATGTAAGATGAGGACCCGGATGTAAAACCTGACAGGACCAAATGGTGGCCTCTGATTGGACAAGAGACTTCTTGAATTGTAAACCTACCCAACGCGGCTCCCCCAGCGTCGGTATGTTATGATGAAGGGGAAAATAAACTATATGAAAACTTGTTGTTGTTGTTGTTGTTCTCCCATCCTTGTTGTTGTTGTTGTTCTCTCATCTGTCTGTATCATGGCGTCAAAGCGTTATGCTAGAGCGTTAAGGCGTAAAGATAGGGCGTTAAGTCGTTGAGACAGGCGTTAAGGTGTAACGACGGGCCTTGACGGGTGACAGCCATTCGAGAGCTTCACACTGATACCCCAGGGATGGTCAACCACTCAACAAACCTCCACGAATCTCCAAAACGCCTGCTTTCTATACTACGGCCAGACTGCGCATGCGCAAAATGATGAAAACGGACGATACATTAGTCCAGTCAGATCCCACTCATTCACTCACTCACTCACTCACTCACTCACCGTCGTTAGTGCGTCCATGCGTTAAGACTGGCGTTGGGGACGCTTCACGATCGTTGTGCACGCTTCACTCACTCACTCACTCACTCACACTCACTCACTCACTCACTCACTCACTCACTCACTCACTCACTCACACTCACTCACTCACTCACTCACTCACACGCGCGCATACACTCACATTCAAAGGGTTGTTGTTCTCCCATCCTTGTTGTTGTTGTTGTTCTCTCATCTGTCTGTATCATGGTGTCAAGGCTTTATGCTAGGGCGTTAAGGCGTAAAGATAGGGCGTTAAGTCGTTGAGACAGGCGTTAAGGTGTAACGACGGGCCTTGGGTGACAGCCATTCGAGATCTTCACACTGATACACCACACGGTCCATTTGACCAGGGATGGTCAACCACTCAACAAACCTCCACGAATCCCCAAAACGCCTGCTTTCTATACTACGGCCAGACTGCGCATGCGCAAAATGATGAAAACGGACGATACATTAGTCCAGTCGGATCCCACTCACTCACTCACTCACTCGCCGTCGTTAGTGCGTCCATGCGTTAAGACGGGCGTTGGGGACGCCTCACGGGCGTTGTGCACGCTTCATTCACTCACTCACTCACACTCACTCACTCACTCACTCACTCACTCACTCACTCACTCACTCACACTCACTCACTCACTCACTCACTCACACACACGCTCGCATACACTCACACTCACAGGTAGCTCTACCAGGTAGTTGTATGGAAAAATAGGCCGTGATCTACTCCAAATGCACTCCATTGCACCTCCGAAACTCCCGCTTTCGCTACTACTCTCACTGATGACGTCACCAGTGACGTCACAGGTGACGTGGACATCCCTTCAAGTCGTGGTCTATGCCCCGAGAGCTACAAAATAACACTTCCTTAGACACATTCGGACCCATAGTGGTCCATATCGGCCTCAAAATGTATATTTCCATACTACGGCCTGCCGGCGCATGCGCAGAATAAGTCGAGTGAAAATTCCACCTCCACTCCAAAACGTCTATTTCCATACCCTTTTCTCACAATTCCCTGTCTGCGCATGCGCAGAATGTTGACAACGACCGAGACACTAGTTCAGGCAGATGCCCCCCCCCCCACATATGCTTCACATGGATACCTCACTTGACCGAATCGGCCCACTAGGGGCTTACCTAGATCCCAAAACGTCTATTTTCATACCCTTGGTCTACTGCGCATGCGCAGAATGACGTCAGTTCCACGTGTCACCCACCCCGTCGGATGCTCCTTCACGAATGCTTCACATGGATACCTCATACGACACCATAGGACCACGAGTGGCCCACCTCGACTCCAAAACGTCTATTTCCATACCCTTTTCCCACAATTCCCTGTCTGCGCATGCGTAGAATGTTGACAACAACTGAAACACTAGTTCAGGCAGATGCCCCCTCACATATGCTTCACATGGATACCTCAATTGACCGAATCGGCCCACTAGGGGCTGACCTAGATCCCAAAACGTCTATCTCCATACCCTTTTCCCACAATTCCCTGTCTGCGCATGCGCAGAATGTTGACAACGACTGAGACACTAGTCCAGGCGGATGCCCCCTCACATAGGCTTCACATTGATACCTCACTCGACCCAATCGGACCAATAGTGGCTCCTCTAGATCCCAAAACGTCTATTTCCATACCCTTGGTCTACCGCGCATGCGCAGAATGACGATATTCCAACCCCACACCCACACCATCGGATGCCCCCTCACGAATGCTTAACACTGATACCTCACTCAACTCCATCGGACCATTAGGGGCTGCCCTAGACCCCAAAACATCTATTTCCATACCCTTGGTCCACCGTGCATGCGCAGAATGACGATATTTCAACCCCACACCCAGCCCATCAGATGCCCCTTTACGAATGCTTCACTTTGATACCTCACTCGACTCAATTGGACGATGCAGCGTATTTGAAGTCTGGGGACTACTTTTTCCGCGACCGCATCACCGCATCACCGCGGAGGAATACAAAGGTCCAGAATTCAAGAGAATAAGTCGCTGCCACATTGGTAAAGCTTTTTACCAAATACAAGATGGCGGCCAAACTGTGGCAGAGGTCACTTTCCAATCTCCAGCGCCAGCGCCTCAAGTTTAAGTGCAAAGAGGTCAATGTTACTGTTTTTGCTTGTATACTACTACTAACAACGCTTAAGTGCAATAATTCGTAGCGACTTACGGGTTTGTTATGGGATACTGACTCATTAGATATACTTGCACATGTACAACACCAGTGTAATACCCCGTATGTTCCTAAGCGGTACGTGTTTCTTATGGGTTTTTATGTGTTACGGGGTTTGTCATCTAAACTCATCCGTAACTCCTTGCGGGTTTATTAGGGGTCACGGTTCGAGGATTTGTTACGAGTTAAGGGTTTCTTGTCGGATGTATATCCCATATCAAAAGCTTAAGGGATTCGGATTATGGACGCGGAAAATCTGTATTGAACCACGGCTGAATATTGAATGATGGACTAGACGCTTGCTTTGTGGGGAAACACCTCTTTATTTGTCACTCACTGCCGTATCATCATTGAGAAAACTCACGCATTCTGTTTGTATCTCATTGGTAGGTCTTCTCAGAGAGAAGCTTGAAGTCCTCTCCATAACATCATTGAGAGAGTCAAATTTGAGCGATATGCAAGAGATGGGAAGAATTGACGATGTTTGATGACTAAAAAGGAACCATATGACTCTAAAGGAAAGCTTTCCTCGGCACCGCACATTCAGACTCGAGAATACGGTGGATTCCCTGACGTAGCCTTAATATCTCTATATGGCTATCTCCTATAAAGGCTATCTGCTCTCGTGTCATCTCAGTGTTTACATGCTTCTTCTCGTGGGGTGATTCGAAGCACTGAACAGACACCCATAATAATTCATTATACGGTTTACTTAACACTTCACAATAATCCCAGAAGAATAAATAATTATTATACCTTTTAGAATAATCAGATTATTAGTTTTCGTAAAAAGCGACAATGAATAGTTATTGCAAGTTATCCGTCTATCAAGAAGCAAGATGGCGAACATCATGCAGCAGAAATCAGCACAGATACGTAAAAACAGTTATAACTCCAGGATCGCACCAAATACTGATACAATCCGTCAAGAAAACAGCAGTTAACTGTACTTTAACACTATCTGCCCTGGGCGATTTGGGGTGTACCGCAGCCTGGGGATGGGCGGAAGGTGCCCCCTCCCCCCCCCCTATATATTTTCGCTATCGCTAAGGCTAGAGAGCTGAAACTTACCACACTAAATATGTAGGTCAAGCTCTACAAAAAAAATCCAAGATGGCCGCCATGATGACGTCACCGTGCCCAGGTCAGGTAGGGTTAAAATGACCAGATGAGCGTGTCACAAACGCAGAAACGGAAATTATGCCATCGATAACCCAATGACATGTTAGGCTTCCTACTTGAGTTAAAAAAACGATTTCAGTCAAATAGGAACAGTATAACATACGCTGGTCTTCTCACTAGTACGCGTTTGCGCGCGATGTAAAAGCTTTCCGATCCACGCAAGCATTTTAAAATCACGTACAGAACAATTTAGAATCGTGCAAGCAATCGTTCATGTTTGAATTTATTTAGCAACGGACTATTGAAGAGTTATAGATCCTGTGTTAAATGTGATGATTTTAATCAACGTCACAAAACATTGTTGCAGAAACTTATAAAACAGGGCTATTCCACCAAGCGCCTCCACTCAAAGTTTCTCAAATTTGGCGATACATATCGCATGCTGATAGCAAAATACGAACGTAGCGTGCAAGATCTATGGGGCTACGTTTCGTAACATGTGTCTAATTCCGCTTAACCCGGGGCTAGGGGCCGTATGAGCCATGTACTTCAAGATCCTCATGGTACTCATATGAACAGTCACAATCAAAGCGTGACTGAGGTACATCATTTTTAGATGACGACTCTATAACGAATATTATGGATTAAGAATACTGATCAGCGATACGGATTTGATATTTTGGAACATCATGATGTCTTGCCGGCATCATTGAAAACTATTGACCGCTTCTCTCTTGCAGGAAACAAGCCTATGTTTATGTATACTTTTGTCTTTCTGAATTTGGTGCTAATACTGTTATATGGAAATGGAATAGGTCTTTGGATTATGGACGCGGATATTCTCTAATGGACGACGGCTGGATTATGAATGACGGACTAGACGCTTGTAATGTTACCGTACTCATTTTTTTTGTCTTTCGCGCCCACTGTCACGTGTTCAACGTCAGGGGTGTTACCTCATGTTCAGTGTGATAAACTGACACTCTAGTAAAATGGCTGACAAAAGACACCTTGACCATGTACCATTATACCGAAAACAACAACCTAGTGTGGCTGGGGTGAAGCCTGCCACCTTGTCATGATACGCCATTGGTGCATTATTACAGATTTCTATGGCCCCTATTTTTTTCTGGATGGCGCACGATGTAAAAGGCGGGAACAAATCCATTGACACCCAAACATTCCATCAGAACAATATTGAGTTTGAAGTCCGGACAGCCATGTATATAATCATATCAATAACACCATACATATACGTCGTCATGATTGAGCATAGCAGTCCAGTAAAGTACGAAAATCAATAACGTTACCACATTTAGAAACAAAATACCAATTTGAATGTTTCGTTACTGAAATCAATAACAATGCACTGACCGTGCTAGCGTTTGTTGTTGTTAAATGTTTAATCATTTCCTGGTTGTTAATTTTCTTATATTTTTCTAATTATAAACCCATTTTCTATGAGCTGAATATGCATATACGTAACGTTTTTGGCCATTACCTCTCCCTCTCAGTTTTCACGCAACCAGACCACATATAAAGGTATGTCTATGATTCCCGTTTTTCAATTCTCGAACGGATTGTGGTTAATAAACTTAATGAAACAATTTTCAGTAATTTTTGATTAATTTTTACGAGACATGCAATATGTCTAGAATGGCGTGGTAGCCTTCTTTAAGTGTCGATATCCTTCGTTGAAAAGGGAGTGAAAAGGTGATCCACCTGCAGTCGAATGTATTTCTTGGTTACTGCTTTTTAGTACATGTGACTTCTAAAACCAATTTCAAATCTGTGTTACTGTTTCCAGTAGCAGAGTTTGGTGTTACTGCAAACAGTCACTTTATTCAATGAGTTTGAAAAAAATCCGATAACAGTTTCAGTGTGAGGCCTAGACTGATACCCTAGACTACCGCCTAAAGCTGATAAATACAAGCAAAAATTTATGAAAACCTTCCAAAAGAATTGCAATAACTCAAATATGTATAATTGTATGGTTGAGCTTTGCAGAACGAGTCGATGAAGAAATTGCGCCGTCACGAAATTTTAAAATACCACCTCGATCTTGTAATTTTAAAAACACAGAGGGCGATTTCAAAGTTGTGCAGCTTCTAATAAAAGGCATAACTATCATGCGTGTTCATTTCTTACATACGAAACATGCTAAATAGAATGTAACTTGCAAAAAATCGAGGGTAGAGATTTACCAATGAAGTATCCGACGGTTACTCAATCTGGTTGTCATCCCGACCATCTTACGATTGGTTCACTCTAGCCGTTTTTGCTCTTTTAGATACTCTGATTTCGCGGAGTATATTCTTTACGACCCATTAAATAATACGATGTGCGATTTAACCCTATCTGGCCTGGGCTTTTTGGGACCTGTCCAGGCCTGGGGGGGGGGGCCGAAATGGCCCCCCCTAATTATTTTTCTTACCCCTGGAGCTAGGGGGCTGAAACTTATTACACTATACCCTTGGGTCAAGCTCTACCAGAAAATGTAAAAAAATCCAAGATGGCCGCTTTGATGACGTCACAGTGACGCCATTTTGAAAAACGGCATTTTTTGGTCGATTTTTCGGTCAGATTTTCCGAATTTTTATTTTTGCAATTTCTCCACAAAAACTGCATGAAAAATTAGCAAATATTAATGTGATATGAAATAAAATAGTTTTTGCCCACTTTTCACTGCGGAAAAGCAGAAATTTTGAAGAAATATGACAAAAACATCACTTTTCTGGTACACCACATGGCCGCCATCTTGAATTTACCCATGATCCTCTGCTCGTGGGGTTATGAAAATAGACTCAAAATGACTCCAATAAGACAAACGATAAAGTCACGGAGTTTTAGCTCTCCATTTTTTGCCGTTCCGGAGATAGTGCAGGAAGTTTGGTAGGGGGAGCCATAATGGCCCCCCCCCCCAGGCCAGGTAGGGTTAAAGGGGAATATTTGCGTGATAATAAGCGGTGGAATAATAAAAATTATTAACAGTTGTCATCAATTAAACCGCAGCATAAATGACGATGTTTATGTGGACATTTTCTTGAATAATATAGTTTACAGACTCTCAAGTTTAGCGAAAAATGGATATAAGCAAACTTGAGGACAGGGAATAAATATACGGACGGGTATTGATCGTGGACTGCCCCCAGTATTTACGATCACACATTATTGAATGGTAATTAGCAGATTGTTAGAAAGGTCCCGGCGGCTATATACAATGTGTATGCAAGCAAACGTTGTTTGGTGGCCATCTGAATGAACGCAAAGTCGTCCTGTCTTTGTCAAGGTTGAAATGGTTTAGATTCCGAACAGGAATACATGTATATAGCCTTTCGATCAGATAGGCACATCCTTACTTTATATACGTCCGCTTCGCATAATAGAAAATATGTAAAATTGATGTCGCAGTTTTATAGGCCAACTGTTGCCAACTCGCTTGGTGACACTTCTGTGATGTGCAAGGCAGATAAATTATAACAAACTGATAAATCGTATAACAGATGCATTATGTTGGTGAAAAAATCAAACCGTATCGAAAGTGCCATCGGCGAGACAGTTACATCAGTTAATGGCCATGAATTGCTTGACACGTGTGACCAATCGTATATGAATTCGGATTTCGGAGTGAAACAGTATTTCTTCAAGGACAATATCACCAAGGAACAGGCGTGAAACAAGGAAACCGTGGGTATATACTAAATCATCTTTTGGGGGGTAGTGCATGATTCTCCCAGATTCCACAGTCAGATATCCTTCGTTTTTCAAGATTTTAAAACAAGCTGTTCATAAAATTTAAACTATCGCATAGTGTGAGGAGCAAGTCTAAAGGACAAATAACCCATATGTAATGTATGGGCGAGTTGTGCGGGAAATGGCGTCACGGCGAGACGAATTGAAGTAAGGGGATAAACCGTCCAGCGGCGTGGAGACGGATATCGAAATATCTGCTCAGCAGCACCCACTTCTCCCACTTCAATATAGATCTGAAACATGTGACTTCATCGCGCGCATACGCAATCGGCACTTTCAGTGAAAAGGCGCATTAAGACATATGGCTGATCGAGTTGTGTGGGCTGCGTAGTCTGTACTGCTTGCATGGAAATTACTTCCAGGTGAACTTTGGCGACATTGCGCGCGTGCTAGACAGACCTGTTTGGGAACCAACTGTCTCGAGTCATAAGATTCCGAACAGGAATACATGTGTATAGCCTTTCGATCATATAGGCACATCTTTACTTTATATACGTCTGCTTCGCATAATAGAAAATATGTAAAATTGATATCGCAGTTTTATAGGCCAACTGTTGCCAACTCGCTTGGTGACACTTCTGTGATGTGCAAGGCAGATAAATTATAACAAACTGATAAATCGTATAACAGATGCATTATGTTGGTGAAAAAATCAAACCGTATCGAAAGTGCCATCGGCGAGACAGTTACATCAGTTAATGGACATGAATTGCTTGACACGTGTGACCAATCGTATATGAATTCGGATTTCGGAGTGAAACAGTATTTTTTCAAGGGCAATATCACCAAGGAACAGGCGTGAAACAAGGAAACCGTGGGTATATACTAAATCATCTTTTGGGGGATAGTGCATGATTCTCCCAGATTCCACAGTCAGATATCCTTCGTTTTTCAAGATTTTAAAACAAGCTGTTCATAAAATTTAAACTATCGCATAGTGTGAGGAGCAAGTCTAAAGGACAAATAACCCATATGTAATGTATGGGCGAGTTGTGCGGGAAATGGCGTCACGGCGAGACGAATTGAAGTAAGGGGATAAACCGTCCAGCGGCGTGGAGACGGATATCGAAATATCTGCTCAGCAGCACCCACTTCTCCCACTTCAATATAGATCTGAAACATGTGACTTCATCGCGCGCATACGCAATCGGCACTTTCAGTGAAAAGGCGCATTAAGACATATGGCTGATCGAGTTGTGTGGGCTGCGTAGTCTGTACTGCTTGCATGGAAATTACTTCCAGGTGAACTTTGGCGACATTGCGCGCGTGCTAGACAGACCTGTTTGGGAACCAACTGTCTCGAGTCATAAGATTCCGAACAGGAATACATGTGTATAGCCTTTCGATCAGATAGGCACATCTTTACTTTATATACGTCTGCTTCGCATAATAGAAAATATGTTAAACTGACATCGCAGTTTTATAGGCCAACCGTTGCCAACTAGCATCAGTTTGGGGTCAAATTCATTGCTTTTGAGCTTGGACCGTGTGTTTTCTTTCTTAGTGATCCGCTCTCCCTCTCACGGTTTCAGAGCTTGTGTAGTAGTTTCAACATCCTACGTTCGCCGGCAACCTGTGGTCTATTTTACAGCTATTACACTCAAATAGACGTATTCCGAAACAATCATTCATCATGATTTTCTTGCTTATAGTACTGTACATGTAACTAATCCTGGGCATATGAAAACATGGAATAGAAATAAAATCTATAATTAAAATGGGATAGCCACGGTTCTCGGAAAGCAACCATTCTGTACTATACCCCTCGGCTTATGATGGACAACACGCTTGCCAAGTTTAATCGGCAAAGTTAACTCCTCGCAAAATAAACTTTTAGCATTGGAAGCTCATTTGACGAAAAGACAAGAAATTAATTTGGAAAAACTTCATATATGTCAATCTCTTAATCAGTATATACATATATTTTGAATTTCAGAGAATGAAGCTTTCCATTAATATATACGTGTATGCTGATCATGTTAATGGTTCTCACAATAAGACGATAAAAGCTAGTATGTGTGTAAAAAAATCGTTCAGGTGAAACACAAGCCCCTAATCGTTCAGGTGAAACACAAGCCCCTAAGTTCGAAACTATGATTTCGCTGAATATATTCTGTACTCTCCATTGACAAATGCGATGCGCGAATTACAGAGGGGTATTTGTGTGATAATCAGCGATGGTAAAATACAACTTATTTAGTTGTCTACAAGTACACCGCAGCGTAAATGACGATGAGGATTCAAGCATTTACCAATTAAGCGAGAAATGATTTTTTGTTTATGGGAAGGAGTAAATATACGAGTATTTATTGTCGACAGCACTCAATAAGTACGATCACATGTACCTTATAGAGCATAAATCAGCAGGAATAATAAAGTTACCGGCGCCAACATATTAGCAAGCAAACGTTGTCTGGTTGTTACCTGTATGAACACAAAGTCATATTACATTTCTGGTCGAGGGTGAAATGTTTTAGATTCAGATATAGCCTTTTGGTCAGTTTTACCCAACGAAGAAAGAAACCGAAAGAAAAACAGTTTTGGTGCTGAGAATGTCCATGTTTTGCTTGACGACACTTACATATATGAGTTGTATAACAGATAAAATGAGGTTGGCGATAATATAGACTCAGATGCTGGATAAAATATCGTTTCATCGTTCATCGGCGAGACAGTATCATCAATTAATGGCCACTGTGAATTGCTTGACACATGCCACTCGTGTATCGGATTGAGAGTGAAAATGGAGTAGTTTTCTTGTGCAACAATACCATGGGGCAGATGTGACACGAGGAAGCAGTGGGCGTTTATCTAATCATGTTTTGAATACCTGCCCATCATTCTTCCAGATCCCACATTCAAATAATAAGTTTTCCAATGTTTCAAACTATTTTTAAAAAGGCCTTTTACTTTAAAAGCTTGACAAAAAGGACTGTACCACAAAAACGTCCACATTCAAAGTTTCCCAAAATTCTGAGGTAAAATACGATCGTAGCGTGCAAGGTCCCTGATGCTACGTTTCGTAACCTGTGTCTAATTCTACTTATCCCGGAGCTCGGACCGTTTGAATATCATACGTTTTACATCTTCATGGTCTCCAAATGAACAATCATATTCAAAGTCTGGCTGAGATACATACACTGGAAACGACTTGGAATTCATTTGGATAAAAAAGTTTTTTTTAGATTTTATGTACAGAACATCAGCATGTCTTGCTGACATCATGGAAAACTGTTGACTGCTTATTATTCTTATATCATACACGTTTGGGATTGATGCTGTCATACGAAATAGGTCATTCGATTATTGACGTGGAAATTCTTTCAATGACGACTGCTGAATATTGAATGTCGGATTTCAGAGAATGCAAAGTATTGCAAACTGCGAGGAACAAGTGAAGGGACCAATGCCTATATTTAGATATGGCCGAGTTGTGTGTTAGTAATGACCTCACGGCGAGAGAGTCCAGGTGCACGGATGTACCCCTTGTGCCCTCGACCTGTCTGCTCAGCAGCACACACTTCTCCCACTCCCATAGTTCTGTGATATGATGGCATTATCGCTCGCCTGCTCACTTGTGACTTCGAGTCTACAGAGCTACGGTTGCGTGGGCTGCGTGAGTTGTTTGGGATATGTAGGCCCTAGGCTGTGCTGTAGCCATCTCACAGTCAGGGGCGGGCATCGAGTTCACTGCGAACTCACTAGGCATGTATTTTTGGGGTAGAAAACTTCACGGAGTTAAAATACGTTGCCGTTAACATCGGACCAGATTGTGTGCATCGTTTGTCTAATCAGCCCTCGCAGTTTCAGTGTCCTGGCAATAGTTCCAGCGTCCTACGTTCGTCGGCAAGCTTGTCATCTATTTAGTATCGTGAATTAAATTAAAAGCTATTACACTGAAATAGACGTATTCTGAAACCAAAATGAGAACAAAAATAACAAACTTCGAAACTTCATTAGGTAACCACGATTAATACAAAATGCCTCAAGTTATCACGTAATGGATACCAAGCATGGGAGGATGGAGAAGGGGCGTCCAAGGCAGGCGTTGCTGTGCAGTAAGATGATTGGTCAAATATAACCGCTGCAACCATCTTGGGTATGTATCCTGGTACTAACTATCCTAACAGATATATAAGGTAGAGAGAGAGAAAATTGTATTTATCGTTCAGCCATATTGGAGGTATATGGCGATAAACAATATCAAACAAAATTCTAGCAATGTAAAACAAAAATATAAAAACACAAAATTACGTTAAACCCATATCACAAATCAATCGCTTTCAAACAATCCACAATCAATTTATTAAAAGACATGCTTCTGAATCCCTTTGGCAGCGACCACGATGTCCATAAACATATTAGCACTCGGGGCTGCAAACCCGGCCTCAAATGGTCCGTGTAACCTTGCACAATTCAATTTTCGTTTTTTTGCTTTTGGTTTCTCAAAATCAAAAATTGAAATTTGACCGTCAATTTTCAATTTTCGTTTTTCGTTTTCGGTTTCTCAAAATCAAAAATTGAAATTTGACATTCAATTTTCGATTTTCGTTTTTCGTTTTACTTCGCGCAAAAATGAAAATCAAATATTGAAAATTGCCTCGATTTGTCCGTTTTTCGTTTTTTGATTTTAACTTTGACGCGTCAATGTTAATTGCTCACGCGCAAGGCTTATGATGTCAGTTTCGGTCCGTGGAGTAGTATGGAAAGCGCAAATCGGATTGTTTAGGCAGGTGTGGAGGATAATATGGAAAACCAGTAGGGGGAAAGATTTGGGAGTTTCATTACACTATAGATCCCTGGGGCCAGGCATTCGACCTAAATTATAATGGGCCAACTGCGCATGTGCAGAAGCGAGTAGGCATTCGTGCAGCAGGTGTGATGCATTATATGGAGAACAACGGAGCTGATACACACGGTAGTTTCATTAAAGTAGGATAGTATAATAAATACGTGGGTACCCTGATCATAACCCCCAAAGGAACTTCCCGCTTCGATGCGTTTGACATCCGCACTTAATACGTTGAAGCGTTTTTGACGCTGAACGTTGACGGGCATCTGAACGCTCCAACGATCCAGGTCCCAAAAATAGAGAATGGAGATTGGACCTGAAGCGTTGAAGCATTCAGACGTCCGGCATCAAACGTGGCGATTGTCTGCTTGTTTGAAATGGTGGTACACGGGCCGCTTGTGCATGAATGCTGTTCGCTATTGTAGCGCTCTAAACATCTATTTTTAGAAATGAGAAAATCTAAGACTGCGTCCTGATTGGCTCAGGCCTCAATGCCAATAACTAATGAGAACAGCGGGATGCCACCTATCCAGACCTGTCTGGTGCATCTTCACAAGTCCAGGTAAATCGTGAATCCTCGCACAGGGATTACCTGGACATTTTTGATGATTCGAGTGAGTTCTTGAGTCGTTGCCTCAATCTCGAACATTTCATCCCCAGAGGTTATTTTGAATTAGCATGTCGGCATCCCAAGCCGGCGGGTTTTGCATTGACTCACTATGTCGATTTCAGCCTGTCATCAAAGTTATGCCAGCGATGTCACATCTTAAACAGTGCAGCTAGCGGATTGTCGTAATGAGCTAGCTGAGCCTGTTCAATAATTGGGTTGATTTAGAGGATACCCCTTGATCTTTTTTTTATCCAGAACTACCGTGAGCAACTAACCAAGGGACAATGTTTAGATACCCTAACAAATCGATCAATACACTGGCTCCCGAGGATGGCCTGGTGGGCCACATGCCTCTCACGCTCCACATCTCTTATACGACACGATTTGTGTTTTCTATTCTACTCGGCGTACCGGAAGTGACATCATAACCCGTCCACGTGCGAACTTAACATTGATAAGTCAAAGTTAAAATAAAAAAACGAAAAACGGATAAGTCGAGGCAATTTTCAATATTTGATTTTCATTTTTGCGTGAAGCAAAACGAAAAACGAAAATTGAAAATTGACTGTCATATATCAATTTTCGTTTTTTGTTTTTGCAATCCCAGGAGCAAAAATTGAAAATTGACGGTCAAATTTCAATTTTTGATTCTGAGATCGCAAAAACAAAAAACGAAAATTGACGGTCAAATTTCAATTTTTGATTTTGAGATTACAGAAACAAAAAACGAAAATTGAAAATTGACCGTCAAATTTCAATTTTTGATTATGAGAAACCAAAAACCAAAAACGAAAATTGAACTGTGCAAGGTTACACGGACCCATAACAACTCGGAGTTATGAGTTGTCTTTCTCTGTAGCAGCTTTTGACTTAAAATGAATTTCATTGATTTATTTCGTCTGGTGTTTAAGATGTTGTAGTTGGATTGGAACCTATTGTCTGGTATTTGAACCAACACGTGTTAATTTTCAAACTCCGGGAGTCTTGAAGAAACAATCGCTTTGTCGATCGGAGTAAAAACAAGCTTTAAACAAATCGTTCTCTGAGACCGAACGTCTAGTGGCGGAAAACTAATTCAAAATGACAAAATCCAGGTCAGAAAGGGTGGTGCGCATCATGAGTTCCACACAATCGAGTCAAAAGCGATGTCAACCACAAAAGTCGGGAGAGTGAGTTTGACAAGGATAACAAGCGGGCTTCGCCATTTTGTGAGAGCGGAGGACCGGATAAAATTGTCTCCAACGGCGCAACAGTTTTTCTTGAGCGTGAGCCGTATTAGCTTTCTGGACTTTGAATCCCTTTGTTGGGGACAATAGAGGCCACATCTGTGAAATTTAAAGACCAGGCTACGCCAAGATGTTTCGACAGTTGTGAATTGGTTTTTGGCTCTTTGATAAAAGAAGTTGATTCTGAGAGAGCTAAATTGCACCTCCTTGTGGGTTATTATGGTGGAGCCAAGAAAAGAAACTGAGGCTATTATCTGCTTTAAGTCTCATTTTAAGGATCCGTCTTCTGTTAAAAAATGAGGCTTTATACCCTAGAAGGTCTGCGAGTTATGAAAGCAAATCTCACGATCAACAAGGGATCTCAGCAGGTAATTTAGACCCTTAACGAGGACGATATGGTGATTGAAAACACCCAAGGTTTTCACCTTTACCTCCACAACACATCATTGTGACCAAGTCTCGGTCGATTCAATGATCACCCGCTAGCCTATAAAATTCAAGTTAAATATCAATTCCGGGGTGATTTCTTACACCGCTGCTTTCGCTCCAACGGTCCCATCAATTAATTCCGGTCTTTCTTAAAACCCCAGTTTCTTCACGGGAAATGTCCGAAAATGTCTAAAATAGATTACCAATGTGCCAAGTAGATAATTAGACAACAATTCACTAGTATTGGAATATGGGAGAATTGGCTAACCTGACCTGTATTAGGTCCCATGCCTGAAACCATCCCACTCTGTGTAGAATGACCAACCGTACGAACTTATACATATAGGTCATTCAAAGTTATGTTTATAGATACATATATGCATAAGACGAAATTGATCGTCACAGTAACCCTCATAAAAACGTACAAATTAAAGGCAGGAGTTCCTCGTGTGCACACAAAAACATATATTTCTCAAGGGCATCACCAGCGCATAATTACATATAAAGAATTAAACCCGTAAATAATTTACCCGTAAATAATTATTAATATGCGGTGAATCAAAAATACACGTGAGCCCGTAAAAATACTCAATCCTCACAAACCATTTATAAATTAGAAGATTTACTGACTAGCAACTGTCTCGAGTTTACGAAGGACTTTTTTTTTAAATGTGAGAAATGTACGGTACATTTTTATTTGCCGAAATTTTATTGTTGAAGAACCTATATTAACGCGTATAGAATTCCAAGTATTCTCGCTTTGATGGTATATACATCACAATCACCCTTTCACGCAAGGTAATATATACCCCCAAATCGTGGGAATTCTAACACCAATTTTTAATGCTGGAGTTGGCAAGGTTAAAAACGCATTTTTTATTTCTAGGTTCAATGCATTCATCCGATCCATGTCCACCTTGACTCACAATTGCGCTATAAAACGGATTTAATAAAGCATGAAAGTTTTGTAGCAAATGACATCGATGAACACGCTTGATAAACACCGATTCTGAAGATTTGCTGGAGCTCGGTAAAAACTGGAATTGTTTATGGCTACCAAAAAAGATGAAAACACGTGTTCCGATATTCGGATACAAGCTTGATCGCATTATCTTTCATCAATCAAAACGACCCATGTTTGGGTCAAAACGAAAATGATCCGACAGTGCATGAATAATTGCACACACACACGCACACACACACGTACACACACACACACACACACATCGCTGCATTAATCCCCAATCCAGATTCCCGATTGTGGATGACTATCTTGTATATTAATTTCTCGTTAAAACATGCTGATCTGATGGAGTATGCCATAAATTAATATCATATCAATTTTTCACATCGAGTTACTTCACTCCATATAATTGTTATGGATTGAAGTTTGACCTATTATAGTGAAGCCATGCAGTTACTGTGTAGTTGCTCATGTGGGTTGGCAAAGATATGCAAAGAAGTATAATATATAGAAATGAAATGCAATATATCATTCTGCATGAAATCATCATTAAAGAGAATTTCTAAATTTCTAGATTAGTTATAGATACGCACCAGCATTCTATATGGAAATTGGAATTCAATAAACGACTGCAAACAAGTCCTTTAACACTTTCAAATAGCTATGTTTTTGTTCGAACCAAGAGACTATGCTTAGGCTGAGAAGAAGTAAAATATATTTTCATAAGTATCGAGTGTTTGTTCATTGTCTTTGCTTACAAAGTCCAATAAGCTGAGGATATTTGCTTTCATGCAATAAAGTTCTTCAGTGCAATACAGTTCTTCAGTGCAACACAGTTCTTCGGTCCAATACATGCAAGTCATAATGAGCCTAAACTGATCAGTTATGATGTGAGGAAGTTCAATCACGTCAAAATGAGAAGCGAACATTAGAAAGGTTGAATGACTGTTCCTGATGAACCGTCGTGTCTATGATATTCCGTTATTCCCGATGCTCCGCGCAAATTATTATTCTATATAAGAGGTTCGAATTGTAACCTGACAGTGATAATTATCTCATAAGGTTGCTTGGCTTTGACTAATTTGGAATATTGGAGTGACAGTTCTCCAAACTGGACAGCGTTTGTCAAGAACACAATTCTCACATGGCTGCCCCAGTTTGACAACTGAGTACATATTTGGTATAATTGAAGTAGTTCCCGAATTAAGTTTTAATGGACAACCATTGAGAATTTGTTTTCAATGCTTCTTGTGAAAAGAATATACAAATAGGATCAAAATAAGCCCCAGATGATTGACTATGATGTGGAATGAATTGGAGCATTCGTGATGGAAACGCTGATTTGAATTCATCATTACGTCGTTTAGCAGTCCGACTTCAAATGGACTTTTTGAACTATTTCTTGGTCTAGCAAACGGGTTTATTATCAAGTTTTCTATACTTTGATTGCTGTTTAAATGATGTGTAGCAATCTCCTACAAATAGGTCTACATTTCTCTTGAAATCAACAGACCTTGTTTCTGCGATTATCAAACACTTTTGAATATATGTAATTTATGCTTACTAATTTTATTAGTCTGAAATTTTAAGCGCCTGTACTAGTCAAACGTTTGTGATCTGTAGCCGTATATATTCATATCATATGGTATAATTTCAGAGAAAACAATATTTTCATCAAAACATTGACCTTAACTTGTTCGATTTGATCATTGGTTTAAACTTTTTTTTTGTATTAGTATAAATACAAGCCAAAGTTAAAACATTTCGAATAGTGTTCGTGTAACCTATATATGTAGCATTAATGAGAAGAGTAGTATTCGCTCTATTCTCACAGGGTTCAAGTTTTGACTCAAATTGTCTCTTGACCTACTTTTTTTAAATGAAGTTCTTAGATTTGTTTAAATAAAATCTCAACTCAAGACACTGACTAGTATTCATATAAAACATGTCAACCATCAGGAAGCTGCCGGATATATCTGCATGGGCACAAATCTCCGCCCCTTCTCATAATATTTTTCCCACGGATAAATATTGAATAGCGATGCTGTGTTAATAAGGAAGTTCAAGTTTCATTGTATCAGTTTTAATCCCAACATAAAATTAAATTTTGTTGTTATACACTTACTTGAAACTATCGAGCACCTGTCAAGATTCCCACTCAAGGTAAAGTGCTCTATTCACGGGAGTCAAACTCCGCCCTACGGTATCACTCTCCCACCCACTGATTCCACCCACCTTCCAAATTGTCTTATAAATATTTCATTATGGTTGTGATAACTTGTTTCAGTGGCATTTACCAGCTAGTAACCAAATAAAACTTTCTTATGAATAACAACTTCTTTACTTTCTTTGCTGGCAACGTTCCGCTAGTGTTTTCTAACCAATAGACTAAATCACATGAAAGAGTAAATAAAAGTTCAAAAGTTATCAGTTTTTTTGTTTGGTAATTGATTTGTGTTATTATAAGTAACATTATAGACTAAGCTTATTTGCTCTCGAATTAAGGAGATCTCATCCTTACATATAATTGTCCGATAAATATTTCTTAAGTCTGACATCAATTAGTGTATAATTCACTTTATTTCCAATGGTATCTATTAGTTAGATTTTGATTGGACGAACATTGTGTAAATCTATATTAGCAGAGCAGTGAAAAAATGGTATTTGTTCCACTCAGACAATTATTGGATGTCACCTTTAGGTCAGAATTCGTTGTATTCATATCCTCCTCCAACTGAACCTCCCCAATATGTGCCATGAACGTTTTCGAGATGACATTCATGGGTCAGGAGAAGAGATATTTTACGAGCAGCAGTGCGTGGGATACGGGGATGGGTGAGGTATACCAACATAGCCACAGTGAGAGATTGGTGTGTTTTTATAAAAATCAACTCACTGTTATCTCAATCCATCGTGCATATATGAAAGCATACAATACTTCAACCCACCCTATATATGAATTGCGCCACCTCCGAAATTGTGTTAAATTCACTTTATTATTACGCTATAGGTTTATTGTATTAGTTCCAGAAGAAGGATACATGCTCATAACACTATATCATGTCGTAAGCTGAGGATATTTGATTCAGCTCAATACCGTTCTTCTATCCAATGCATCTCTTCGTGAAAAGGATCATGCAAGTGATAATGGGCCTAAACTGATAAGAAATGATGTAGGGAAGTCCGATCAAGTCAGAATTGGAAGCTAACATTCGAAAGGTTACAGCAAATGGTTGTTCCTGATGAACCATCGTGACATGCGATATTGCATTATTCCCGATGCTCCGCGCATATTATTATTCCATATAAGAAGCTCGAATTCTAACTTGACAATGATAATTATCTCATCAAATTGCTTGTCCTTGACTAATTTAAAATATTGGAGTGATAATTCTCCAAAATGGACAATGATTGTCAAGAACAGAACTGCCACATGACCCTACATGGCTGCCCCATTTTGACAAATGAGTACATTGGTATAACTGAGATAGAGAAATGCCCGAATGAAATGATACACTGTCAAATTTGTTAAGGCGCCTAGATAATAACCTCATAAATGGAACATCATAGTCAAAATCCCGAATTGAAGCATTCATGATGAAGACGCGGATTTGAATCCATCATTACCTCTTTTGGCAGCTCGACCTCAAACTGACATTTTGACCTATTTCTTTGTCTGGCAAACGGGTTTATTATCTAGTGTTCTATACTTTGACTGTTGTGTTAATCTTGTGTAACAATCTCCAAGATATATTTCTCTTGGAATGACTAGACCGTGATTTCTTTGATTATATGTGTAATTTAGGCTTACTAATTTTATCATCCTGAAATTTTAAGCGCTTGTGCTACTCAAATGTTTCAGAGAAAACAAATCTTTTCAGCATAAAGTTGACGATATTGTTTTCGTAGCGATCATTGGGTTAAATGCATTTATGCATGCAATTCGACTGGTGTTCATGTGAAATCATGTCACCTATGTAGCATTAATGCGACAAAAGTAGTATTCGCCGTACAACGTTCTCACAACGTTGAGATATTTGACCTCAAATTGTCCCTTGATCTATACTTTTTAAAAATGATTTGTTGTGGATTTATTTAAATATAAACTCAAAACACTGACTAATATTCATAAAAAATGTGGCACCCAGGAAGCAATCCAAACAAATAGTGATTTTTGGGGTTTATTCTCATCCTATTTGACCTTTTAATATCAAATTGACATTTTGACCTATTTTCAAATGGCAGAATTATTTTTTTTTGGAAATTGTGGGATATATAAAAACAAGTTATGGTTATTTATCAATTCTGCTTCGAAGGTTTAAATAAACCTAATTTCTATGGCATTTCTGTCTTCTGACTACTTCCGTCGTCATTTCTTTCAGTGGCGGGTGAGAGGTGAGTGCCGGATATACCTGCAGGGGCACAAATCTCCGCCCGTTCCTATAATATTTTCTCCCACCCACGGAATGTCCCCGCCTTGAATATTATGAAGATAAATATTGAATCGCAATGCTGCGTTGATAAGGGTTTAAATGCATTATTTTTAATCTCAACATAAAATTAAATTTTGTTGTTACAGTTCCCTACCTGAAATTATCGAGCAACTGTCAAGAAACCAACTTAAGGCATGCAATGTGCGTTATTCACGGGTGTCAAACTCACTGCCTCTTTGCCCCCTCTGATTTCACCCACCTTCCAAATTGTCTTATAAATATTTCATTATTGTTGTGATAACTTGTTTCTGGGGCGAGTGAGTGGAATTTAACGTCGCTTTCAACAATATTTCATTCATATCGCGACGAACCAACTATAGGCACCACCCAGCGGCATTTACAAGCAAAAGTAACCAAACAAAACTGTTTATGGTCAACAACTGCTTTACTTTCTTTGTTGGCGACGTTCCGCTACATTTCCTACAGCACAGTGTTTTTATAACGAATAGACTAAAACGCAGAAAAAAGTAAATAAAATTCAATGGTTATCAGTTTTTGTTTGGTTATTATTTGATATGTGTTATTATAAATAATATAAAAGATCTTTTGCTCCCAGATTATGGTGATCCCATCCTTACCTGTATATAAGCACCTGATAAATATTTCTTAAGGCTGACATCATTTGTTGTATATTTCACGTTATTTCTAGTATACTGGTTTGTATTAGATTTTGATTGGACAAACATTGCGTAAATGAATATTAGCATATCAGTAGAAAATGATATGCACACAGGCAATTATTGGGTGTCATCTCTTGGTCAAAGTTCGTTGTAATCATATTTCCAGCCTCCCTCCCCAAACATCCCATATATGTGCCAGAATATATGTAGGATTTCGAGATATCATACATGGGAAAGACTTTCTTTGATATGCAGTGTAATAATGGAATGTGGGAGGAGAAGGAGGGGCGTGGGGATAATCATACCAACCCCATGCAACCACAGTGAGGGATTAGCATGTTTTTTTAAAAATAAAAATCTTTTTTTTTTTGCTTTTTATTATAACATGATAATCAAGTCACTGTGAACCCAACCTATCATGTGTATACGAAAGCATTACTCTATTTCAACCCACTCAATATGTTGCCCCACCTCCGAAATTTACTTTAATCCTGTTTATTATTACGACACCGTATTATTGCAAATTGAAACAGTTCAGCTTTAGTAGTATTGTATTATTTCCAGAAGAAGGAACATGCTAACTGTTGTCGTAACACAACACAGTGCACCTGCCCAAAAGTTCCCAGCCCTGGTTAGTTCGAGACTCTCCATGGGTAAAGAGAAAGCTTTCCGCCCCCGTCGATCGTCCACCCATTCCCATGGAGTCTCACCACTTTCGCGAAGGCCCGATAAGCGTTCCATTATGATGTCGCGTTATTGCAATTTAAGGCAGTTAAGACTGTATTGTCTTATAAATTCGACCAACAAAAATATGAATCTGTTGTTTTGACTTTCTTTTTGATTATCAGAATGCCCCTCTTCAACTATATATAGTTTTCTCAAGTACCCTCCGTGGAGCATCAGTTCGGGGCAGTGCGCTAGACTCGAGGGCCAGGGGTCATGACAATTCTCTCCGCCCACTCGACAATATCAATATACCCCCACATTGATGTATAAATATTCCACTGTGATGCCACTTTTTAATATCCAGGATTTTAAACTTTTAGTGTATTTTTTTTTTCAGACCGACAGGAAATTTCCCTATACATGCTATTAAACACTATTATCTGATTATAAATGATTTTTTATGTCTCTTGGAACCCTATCTACCCTTGATTATAAATGCTGGTGTTGGGTCTCTTTGAATCCTATCTACCCTTGATTATAAATGATGGTCTTGAGTCTCTTGGAACCCTATCTACCCTTGATTATAAATGATGGTCTTTGGTCTCTTTGAATCCTATCTACCCTTGATTATAAATGATGGTCTTGGGTCTCTTGGAACCCTATCTACCCTTGATTATAAATGATGGTCTTGAGTCTCTTGGAACCCTATCTACCCTTGATTATAAATGATGGTCTTTGGTCTCTTTGAATCCTATCTACCCTTGATTATAAATGATGGTCTTGGGTCTCTTGGAATCCTATCTACCCTTGATTATAAATGATGGTCTTGGGTCTCTAGGAATCCTATCTACCCTTGATTATATATGATGGTCTTGGGTCTCTTGGAACCCTATCTTCCTTGATTATAAATGATGGTCTTTGGTCTCTTTGAACCCTATCTACCCTTGATTATAAATGATGGTCTTGGGTCTCTTGGAATCCTATCTACCCTTGATTATAAATGATGACCTTGAGTCTTTTTTCATTAGCTTTGAACAAGTTGGAAGTATCTCCAACGAAACGTCAGCTCCACAGCAATAAGAAGTTGTTATCCATAGAATAGCATTGTGTTATATACGCCAACCTCTAAATGCCTATCAAAGAAATCTCTTGGAACCCTATCTACCCTTGATTATAAATGATGGTCTTTTGTCTCTTGGAACCCTATCTACCCGTGATTATAAATGATGGTCTTGGGTCTCTTGGAACCCTATCTACCCTTTTCGGGCTCCTCTGAGAAAATCGAGTCAATTGTCAACTTTTGGACTTATTCCTTTCGAGTCACCAAGACGAATAACATACATATAGCTGTTTTCGCCATCGAAATCCGTTACTTGAAATTCCTGTAATTTTGATTGGACGGTGGCAGCAATATATTTTTTTAACGGAGTGACCTCCCGTGAGAAGATTTAAGAGACCTCGTTCCATTTTGGTACACAAGAACACACTTTCGACACAATTTACCTTTATTTTGGTTTTAAAGTATGAAAGTATTAAAGTATAAGCTCTCGTGATTACCTGCTTGAAATAATTTCAGTTCTGAAAAATAATTATTGATTTATGTCCAATATCACCATGATAACTTCTTAATCAGAGCTGAGATATCTGAGAATAATTCCAGACCAGCTTTAGTAGTCCCGAATCATACTGAAACGAAATTTTGAAGAAAATTTCATGTAAACTGACACCTCGTGCCCCAAAAAATTACAAAAGTTTTTAAATGTCTTTTAATTCAAATTAATATTTACTTTTGCCTAGTACTACACCTGGACAGGAAGGCCCTAATAATACATGTGAGAAGTTTCAGCTTGATATCATTTGTTTATTGACAAACAGGTTTCTGTTCCTGTCCCTTAAGCCCTTACATCACCAGGTTCAAAAACTGATCACCAAAGTACAGTGTCATCAGACACCATCACCTGTTACTCCCCCTCCCTCTCTCCCTCCCCCTCTCCCCTTGATTGGGTTGGACATACACGGGGTTCAGTTCGTCCTGGTAGACATCCGAAACCTTACACACTGACCCGCTTAGATCCTCATTTCTGCATTACTGTAATATGCACGTGTGTCTCTCTTCTTAATTCTACGAAACAGCAGGATAATACTGATAATCCGTTAACCCCTGGGTGATATCGTGATTTCGGCCCCAGGCACCATAGTGAATGGATTCATCAATGCGTATGCATGAGTAAGCCGATACCATCTACTAAAATATAGGTGTAATTTTCGTTATACCACTTCGCAACATAATTTCTAATGGCATAAGATTGTATACCGGGAGTTTTGGAGGTTATAAACTCTGACAATAGGAGAATGCTTCACAAAGGCGGAACAGGAAAGATAGGAAAGATAGAATGGAACAACCTCTTGTCTAAAAATCGGGAAACGTTTCTGCGAGGATACTGTTTGCTTTATGAAAAAAAAAAAAAAAAAAGTGAAATAATATATGTACCAGATGTTCAAGGGAAGAGAAGCAGTGGGTTAACTGTGGAAGATACAGAATTCGGGCCATATTCTGTACGGACTATTCTTTAATATCCACATTATGTACGGACGGTATTCTTTATGGTCTATGTTCTGTACGCTCTGTATTCTGTTCGGTCTATATCCTGTATGCACTGTATTCGTTACGGTCTATATTCTATACGCACTGTATTCTGTACGGTCTGTATTCTGTACGAACGGCATTTGGTACGGTCAATATTCTGAAAATCACTGTATTCTGTGCGGTCTATATTCTGTAATCACTGTATTCTTTACGGTCTATATTCTTTACGCACTGTATTCTGTTCGGTCTATATTCTGTACGCACTGTATTCTTTACGGTCTATATTCTGTACGAACTGTCTTCTGTACAGTCTATATTTTGTAATCACCGTATTCTGTACGGTCTATATTCTGTACGCCCTGGTCTATATTCTGTACGCACTGTATTATTTACGGTCTATATTCTGTACGCACTGTATTCTGCACGGTCTATGTTCTGTACGAGCTGTATTCTGTACGGTCTATATTCTGTAATAACTGTATTCTTTACCATCTATATTCTGTGCGCACTGTATTTTGTATGATATATATTCTGTATACACTGTATTCTTTACGGTCTATATTCTGTACGGACTGCACTCTTTATGGTCTATACTCTGTACGCACTGTATTTTGTAACCCTGGTCGATCTAGAACCGTTTTGTTTAGGAAATACAGAACTATACAAATAAGAATACATACCACCGAAAGGTATACCGATCAATATATCATGCAGTACAATGCTTTTTACATTTAATGTGCGGTGTTTTCCTTATATTTATAATGGAAAACAGCATTTCGTGCGAATTGTGTTCTCTTTTACAGCAAAGTAATTTGTCATCCATTGGCGAACGAACATTTATCGTGAGGTTCACATACAGTGACAACTTCAGTACATTTTGACAATCCTTGCCGATCATATACATGTAGTTTGCGAGGTTGATATTCCATGCCGATCATATAGTTTACATCTGGTGTGAGGTTGATATTCTTTGCCGATCATATATATGCAGTTTATATCTGGTGTGAGGTTGACATTCCTCGCCGATCATGTAGTTTACATCTGGTGTGAGGTTGAAATTCCTCGCCGATCATGTAGTTTACATCTGGTGTGAGGTTGACATTCCTCGCCGATCATGTAGTTTATATCTGGTGTGAGGTTGACATTCCTCGCCGATCATGTAGTTTACATCTGGTGTGAGGTTGACATACCTCGCAGATCATGTAGTTTACATCTGGTGTGAGGTTGACATTCCTCGCCGAATTTGTAGTTTACATCTGGTGTGAGGTTGACATACCTCGCAGATCATATAGTTTACATCTGGTGTGAGGTTGACATTCCTCGCCGATCATGTAGTTTACATCTGGTGTGAGATTGACATTCCTCGCCGATCATGTAGTTTACATCTGGTGTGAGGTTGACATTTAGTGGTGATCGTCACTGGTTAATCACATTTACAAGTTGGTAGATGAACTCAGGAGCGCAATTTATTCTTGGGAGTGACGTTTCAATTCAACTACGTGTATTTTTTTCAAGGGATTGAACATCATCAACTAGAAAAATATCACCAAATACAAATAAGTTCCTAAATACAATGTGAAGTTGAAATTGGAAACATTTAGTGACGATTCCACATGTAATGCGAGGATTACATAATTTTACCGGCGCCTATATGTTCTCTCCAATTTTGTTGGTTTTCCAACACTACAAAAGTTGACTACAAAAGTCATTAACCAGTCCGCGAGTTTTCGCTTTCGCTGCTGAGTTTGACCTTGTGCTACCCAGCTTGACATTTCCACCCCTCTGTAGTTCTCTCAAACATCCCCGGTGTGCAGAATAATGTTGGAAAACACGCAATTCAACCCCCTCCGAAACAGTTGTGATGCCCAGCCCCCACTGCAGTGAAAACAGCAAGACGTCATAATTTAACCATTCTCCACACGAAAACGCGACTTGAACACAACGTGATAATTGCATATCGTTTTAAAAAACGAGGTACAGAGAGGCAGGGGTTAATCTATATATTGTATCGCCCCTCCTACGGTTTCACCGCTTCATCTCAAAGTTATACCCGGCGGTTTTACAATTGCTTTTAGTTATGTAATCGTGTAAATGCTTTTTTAGCTGTAATTTGCAACTGTTTCTATTTTCTCAAAAATTAAACATACCTGCTAACGACCATTTTAATTCACAGAACTCTCCTCAAAAGAGTGTAAAAAATAGCACAATATAAGAAGACGATAATCAGCGTGTTTTGCCCTTTAAGTTTGAAGTAAAGTAATGCAACTCAGAGTACTGGTCCTGATATTCAACAATATCTTTCAGCAATCAGTCACCAGGATTCGGTGTGATAACTGAACGTGTTATCCGCCTACCAGACCTGAGATTTTAGGGACTTGGGAGTGGGAGCTGTGAGCCATTTCCAGCTATGGCGCTGCACCTGTATAACTAAGGCACTACACCCTTCTGTACATCTTTTGTATAATTGTGGTGCTAAAACTGTATAACTATGGTGCTACTCTTGTATAACTATGGTGCTACACTCCCTGTGTATAGCTATGATGCTACACCCGTTGTATAACTATTACGCTACGCCCCTATATAGCTATGATACTACATATTTTGTGTAGCTATAGTGCTACACCTGTATATAACTATATAGCTATGATGCTACACCTTTTGTATAACTATGGTGCTACAC
>JAVTVY010055514.1:0-30840 GCA_036873755.1 Hanleya hanleyi
GTTACATAAGAAAGTTTTAGATTCGATAGGATAGGATAGGATTTCACAAAACTGTCTTAAAACATGAAATCACAACAATAGGGTCAACGTGCCCAAGTGTCCTATTGATTCATACAGTACAATGGCAAAAGGGGTCAACCTCCCCTGTAATAAATAGTGACAAATGGGGTCAACCTCCCCTGCAATTACACTGGGGTCAACCTCCCCAGGAATCACAGTCACTAAATCATACCATGTACAGTCACTATGTACCATGGTAAAAAGGGGTCAACCTCCCCTGTAAATAGCCATGTACAATGTACAGTGGCCAAGGCAGGGTTGGAGATAAGGGAAAATAATTTGATCAGAGACTATTATTAAAAACTTTGAATTTGATCAGCAAATTATTCATCCATGTTTTATCGCTATGGAATTTGGATTGATTAGTGTCCAAATTTGATTAGTTATTGCTGATCACTGTCCCTTATTTCCAACCTCCCCTTGAATAAATAGTGACAAATGGGGTCAACCTCCCCAGCAATTGCAATTAGCTGTGTACAATGTACATTAGCAAATGGGGTCAACCTCCCCTGTAATCGCAATCAATTAAAATATGCCATGCCAGAAATGCCCCTGAAATTTTAGGTGCTTCAGTTTAAAAGTGTGCAAATTCTCATAAAAATCTTCATGTAAGTTGAATTTAGCTAATTTTTTAACAAATTCACAGCCACTCACCATGATTTTGAAATTAGTCTCTTAGATATTTTAAGAATAGAGATTTAGAGCTCACAAAGCACCGAATTTGCCATGTATAAGTGCATGACAATTCATAATTATAAATAGTGAACAAAGGCTAATGGGCAACCTACCCTAGAATAGAAACCATGTATATTATGATATTAACTGCTCCCACTGGAAGACCATGTTCTCTTCCAAAAACATTGCAGTGATTAATTTTATTAAAATAAAAAATTCATGAAAAGTCAATTCCCAAAATTATGACAAATGTCTTAGGGTCTGTGGCAAATCGCTCAACTGATATATCTGCCCAATCAATCAATGTTAACAAGCGGTACTATGACGAATATGGTATTACCTAGCCACTAAGTGTGATAAATAGACCGATATATACTCAAGTGCATGCTCGAATTAGAATGTTGCATGATGCATGCTTATAGTGCACTCCAGCACTGTGAGTATAGTTCAATGAATTCCCATGCTTACCATTTGAATTTATGTCAACAATTGATGGTCCATCAAGGTGCAGCTTTTAATGAATGTCTCCATAAGCATATTAATAGTACACACTCTGACACGAGATTAAAATTTAAAGTATGAAAAGGAGAAGAGTGTATAAATTCTATCAAACACTGTTTGATTCTAAAATAGCATCAATAGTAATGATAGTACGGTGAATTGTACAATTATACTAGGACACTATGAAAATTCAAATGTTAACAAATATCTAATTTCTTATTTACTGAATTTCATTATACATAACCAAAATATGGAAATAATTTCAGACTAATGAGATCAAATTGTGATTCACAAGTATGGGCTGATAATCAGTGATAACCGTATAAGGGCTAGCATCCAAGCTAATAACATTGATAAAATTGACTGGAATTTAGGCTAAATATAAATTGCGACACAATAACGAGTGAGTTGAATTCCCACACAACCATGATAAATGTGGACCCTATTTGATTTTGAACCAACCGACGAACTCACCCAGTTTACTGATATGCAGGGGACATCACACGGTTCATCCAACAACGCATACCAGCATATCTTGCAAAGACTGTCTACTAGTGTAGTCATACACATTCGTAACACCAGACGGGTCCTTGATGCATGGATCCAAAAGGCCAACGGATCCTCAGAGGCCAGATTTCGACTGTTCAACGACACCACGTTCGGCGCGACCTCGTGACCCAGATTGTCCGAATCTGTGTGACTGGAAAAACTTAAACGTGACGTTTCCTACATTTCTGTAGCAAACTGGAGAAACCAAATCCATCACTGACATTTTCCAGAAACAAATTCCAGGAAGCCGAGGAAACACCGACCTCGTGGTACAAAGTTAGAGAGTCTAATATAAGGGCGATAACTCACAATCAACACTTACAATAAAACTATAATCACGTTAACATTAGAAAGCGACCTTGTGGATCCTCACATAAACTTAATTATGGTAACCCTAATTTCCTTATATCAAACCACAAGAAAGGTATCAAATAGACCCGCTTCACGTGGTTAGAAGGGGTATGCTTTTGTCAAAGCTTTCCATGGAAAACCCACATTTTCTTCACGGCGATAGAAACGGAAACGATATTTCAGACTTAGTGCTACCTAAATCTGCTCGTAGGAAAGCTTTAGATAGATTGATAAGGGAGAACTTGAAAGCGGAACAATTGAAGGGTATTTTGAAATCTAACATGGTCCACTACGGGTATCAACTTAATACGAGAGTAAGGAAATTTCTGGACAAAACCGCAAAACTTTCTGAAGACAAAAGAAAATGAAACACTCAGAGGATCTCATCCGAATACTCTATGACTTACATCGTACAGACTAAAAACGAATTTTGTAGAATACGTTTTTATGTCTCCTGACAGTTTTGGATTAAGATATTGGGGTTTGGACATGAATTTTTGGATGATTAGTTTTCTGGAAGCTACAAGCAGGAGGCAACAGTGTGAAACAGTGTGCCCGATAAATTCATAGATGAAATGCTAGTACATGATGTATAGGTAGGCTATATGTCCAGCACAAATCGCATTTGAATACTGTTAATCGCTATAGGTTCTTCGATGATTTCTTCCAAATGTTCCCGCACCCACTGAACTTGAACCAAACTGTAAACCTTTCTGAAATGCACGACATCCTCCACAACAGTTGTTTGTGAATGAAATAAAACAACAACTTTAGCAAGATTAACAAGGTAAGGAATAAGCGCTTGGTCGGCGTCGGGCCTTACAGACCCGTATTCTGGATAATAACTTGCACTCTATCAATATATGGCGAAACTATTACAGCAATCAATGTTGATCCTTCGATGTGTTTGGTAGATATGCATCCAGAATATCGGACTGTGGAGTTCTGTGACTTCTTGCCATTACTCCGGCATTTTCTCCACCACGATGATATTTATTCCCTAATTTGTATAAAAGAATATTTTGTCAGTCATGGTTATTTCACGATGGGATTATCATTATGTCTCGTCAGCATCAATGATAACTGGTAACTGCTACATTCTCTCTTGCAGGAAACCAGCTTGCAGGAAACTATATCACTGTACATTGCATTTGCACAACAATGGTTGTCGGTACTGGTACCAATCTCGAAAAGGTTATTTTTGCTTTAGGGGCATACACTAAGTAAATACAGTCGCAAGCCACAATACCGGATTCAAGTAATCGGCAAGTATGCACACCATCTCAGCAATCAGGGAAAGCATCAAACAGCATGAAAAGTTCAAAATTTCTTCAAAATCTATGAAAATATGTCATTAGAAGTATTAAGTGATGACATTCAAACTCCAAAAACCTCATAACCAATAAAAGTATTTTCGCTGTTGAAATTGGCAATAGCACTCCGGTTGGCATGGGAATCGTGGGAAATATTCATGAATGCGAAAATCAAGATGGTCATAACAGGAGACCTGTACACAGGCAAGCCACTTCCAACCAGTACCACTCAATAACGGATTAGTTACTGATCGGTGGAGAGACTGGACAGTATTGATAGCAAAAGGTCCCCTTCGATCAGTAACCAGCCGTTAACCAACCGGGTATTTATCTGTCACCCAGGGGATCCTATGAATTTTTTATTGATTGACTACCAATCAGTTACCAAGTGGTTACTCCTATGTTACCAACTCAATTTACCACACAAAGCAGTAAAACAGCGGTAACTTGATCGGTTGCCACTCAGTTACTGAATGGTTACCAACCCAGTGTTACTTTCCTACCAGTACCTCTTGGTGACCGCACGATACTGGTAGAAATGGTCCCCTTGCAGTACTGCTCAGTTATTATGTCGGTCACCAATCAGTAACCGAACAGTACCAAACGGTCACCTAACAGTTACCACCTATTTTATTTATGGTATAACCTATTGGTTAGTAATCAATAACTGATCAGTAGCCTTCAAGTCAGAACCGCACGGTACTGCAAAGTTAAGATCGTGGTGGCTACCAATCAGTTAATGTTAAGTAACTGGAAGAAACCTGTCATTTACTGTCATATGGGAACTGATTGGTAATTGCGCCGTGCTGTTCAGTCAGGACTTCACAGTACCAAGCTTCAAATTCCGTTCAGTACCAACAGTTTACCTAAAGATTGCCGAAATGTAAGTGAACGGTATTGGATGTTACAGAACTGAACTGTACGGAACAGTGAAAGTTTGCCTGTGTTCCAGTTTTCGCAGCTTCAACCCCTCGAATTTATTATGTGTGGTCCATCTTGGTTCACGGAAGGAAGTTCCACAATACAAACGTCTAATCCGTCATTCATTATTCAACCGTCGTCCATTAAATAATGTACCCTTCCATAATCCAAAGAGCTAATTCATATAATAGCATTAACACCAACTTCCAATCTTATTGAAATTAAATCCTATCTGCTCCCCCAGATGGATATGTCGCTTACTGGATCTAACCGGCTTCCAGTAACACCAATTCAAATAACTCTTCATAGTGCTTTGAAGGGAACATAACGGTAGGGGCTATTTGGTTGGCGGGGTATCTTGTGATGTTGCCGCTCTTCCGCCATAATGCGGGGTAGAAATATGGACTGGTCCTTGGGTTAAAGCGGAGACGATGACCATATCCCCCTCCCTCACTGCAATTAAAGTATTTAAAATGCGACTGTGATGTCATAAGACTATTAAATATTCATGACCTAGGCGCTCTGAACCCATCAATATAGGCTAGTTTCCTGCCAGACAGAAGCGGTCAACAGCTTTCAATGATGCCAGCAAGACATCTTGATGTTCCAAAAATATCAAATCCGAATCGCTGATCAGTATTCTTAATCCATATGATTTTCGTCAAAGTCGTTATCTAGAGTATGATGTAACTCAGTCACGCTTTGAATGGGACTGTTCATATGAACACCACGAGAATCTTGAAGTAAATAGGTTCATAAGTCCCTAGCCCCGGGTCAAGCGGAATTAGACACAAGTTACGAACCAATTAGACACAAGTTACGAAACGTAACGCCATAGATCTTGCACGCTATATTCGTATTTTGCTATCAGCATGCGATATGTATCGTCAAATTTAAGAAACTTTGAGTGGAGGTGCTTGGTGGTACAGCCCCTTTTCTGCATACTGTTATGTGACGTTGATTAAAATCGCCACGTTTAACACAGGATCTAGCAAATGCGATAGTCGAGATATGTTTACGCCATATATATTGTGTTGCCAAATTTCACATGGATGGCCAAACCACGTGAACCAGGAGCAAGATTTTTGCATATTCGTGACCACCATATGTTATCGTATTTATTTCGTAACCTTTCCCATCCAAACCTGTTATTTGAAAATCCGACCATTTTGAGTGGTCGATGGCGGCCATTTTGTTCCACGGAGAAATTTCTAAGTATGACAGGCCATCATCTGCGCGAAGTTTCGCAGCGATCTCTTCAGCGGTTTCAGAGGAGATCTTCGAATTTCTTTTTTAGCTAAATTCAAGATGGCCTCCAAGTCATTTGACCAATCAGAATCAGCTTGGGATATGCACTAAATCAGGTCTCATAGAACCAGCCCTGAAAGTCCGTCGCGTGGTTTTGGATATATCATTGAGAAAAAGTCATGTGGAATAATAATAATTGGAGCTGCGAGTAGCGGCTACCGGGGACCAAATCAACACAGCGCCTAGTGTCAGGTCTGTGCCAGAATCTGGCCGTCAAACCGTTCAGCTAATCAACGGAGTATGCACAAGATCATTTACCAGAACATATGCAGAATGTTTGAGCTTAATCCATTGAATCGTTCTTAAGATATCATTGACACAAAAGCATGTGGAATAATAATAAGAAGAATAGGGTTAGGGTTAGGGCTAGGAGTAGTAGACAAAGTAGGCATTTTGAGGGTGCGAAGGAAGGTTTTTGGGGTAGAGATGGACCATCTGTGGTCTAAATGGACCGTGTGGGGTGTCATCTTGTAACTCTCTGCATGGTGATGACGAATGGTATGGTTTTTGTTGGAAGTCGCATCGTGCTACTCATGCGCAGTTGAGCAGTAGCAACAAAAGATGTCATTTTGGGCGTGGGCAATGACATGTTTGGGCAATCAAGGGACCCATGTTTGGTCCAAATGGACAGGTTGGGGTATCCTAGTGAAGCTTTCGTGGGGTAGTCAGACAGGCGTGTTTTTTATTGGAATTCAGGCCAATCTGCTCATGCGCAGTTGGGGTGTAGTAAGTAAAGTGGTCATTCTGGAGGTGCGCAGGGGTATATCTGAGAGATTGCGGTCCTATATCTCATCCAAAGATGGAGTATAGGGTGTCATCGTGAAGCTCTCATGCTGTAGACCACGACTTGAGGGATTTCCATGTCATCTGTGTCGTCATCAGTACGAGTGGTAACGAAAGCGGCCATTTTAGGGGTGCGTAGTGGTGTGTTTGTGTGACTGAGGGACCATTCTTGGTCCGAATGGGACGTGTGGGGTATCATATCGAAGCTTTCGTGGAACAGTGTCCGACTGGTCCGGTGTGTCATAGAAGTAGGGGATATGGCTAGCATGCGCAGACAGCAAATAGTGGAAAAGGGGCACTGGAATGGAATTTTAGCCTTGAGGTGAACCATCCGTGGTCTGAATGGGTCGTATGGGGTTTCGTGGTGAAGGGCTCGTAGGGTAGCGTCGGATTGGACTGGTGTGTAGCCTAGTATCATCGTTCTGCAAATGTGCAGTCTGACAGTAGTATTGAGCTCTTAACCAATCAGATGCCGCCATTTGAGAAACTACAGAGCTCGGAGCTGTGGGATGGGTCGGTTGAGAACTTGGAGCTCGGAGCTCTTGAAGTCGGAGCTCTTGGAGTCGGAGCTTGGAGGTCTTGGAGATAGAAAGTGATGGCAACGCAGGCATGCTCACGTACCTGTGGTACACCCTGTACACTATAGCCCGTAGTGCATATGGTACACTAGGATGCATGCGATGATACCAGTCCAATCCGACACTACCCCACGAGCCCTTCACTACGAAACCCCACACAAACCATTCGGACTACGAATGGTCCACCTAGAACCTAAAATCCCATTCAAGTGCCCCTTTTCCACTATTTGCTGTCTGCGCATGCTAGCCATATCCCCTACTTCTATGACACACCGGGCCAGTCGGACGCTGTCCCGCGAAAGCTTCGATATGATACCCCACACGTCCCATTCGGACCAAGAATGGTCCCTCAGTCTCTCAAACACACCACTACGCACCCCTAAAATGGCTACGAGAGCTTCAAGATGACATCCTACACTCAATCTTTGGATGAGATATAGGACATCAATCTCTCAGATATACCCCTGCGCACCGCCACTTTACTTACTACACCCCAACTGCGCATGCGCAGATTGGCCTGAATTACAATGAAAAACACGCCTATCTGACTATCCCACGAAAGCTTCACTAGGATATCCCAACCTGTCCATTTGGACCAAACATGGGTACCTTGATTGCCCAAACATGTCATTGCCCACGCCCAAAATTACATATTTTGTTACTACAGCTCAACTGCGCATGAGTAGCACGATGCGACTTCCAACAAAAACCATACCAGTCGTCATCTACATGCAGAGAGTTACAAGATGACACCCCACACGGTCCATTTAGACCACGGATGGTCCATCTCTACCCCAAAAACCTTCCTTCAAACCCTCAAAATGCCTACTTTGGCTACTACTCCTACTGATGATGTCAGCAATGACGTCACAGATCATGTGGAGATCCCTCAAGTCGTGGTCTACATACCGAGGGCTTCACTTTGACACCTCACACGACGCATTCGAACCAAGAATGGTCCCTCAATCGCTCAAGCACACCCTCACGCACCCCAAAACGCCCGCTTTCGCTACTACTCCTACTTTTGTATGTATGGTCCCTGTGTGACGTCATACCAAACAAATAGTGATATTATCTTGTAAATATTCGATGCAGCAATCAATGCTGAATAATATGTGGCCAACATTATAAAGATTGGATAATAATTATGGAAGATAAGACTATTCTTGTAACCCTACCGCCTATTGTCACAAAAATTGTACTTATTAACACAGGAGTAATTTCAAAGTGATTAAAAGGGTAGTGAGTCCCAGTTTATCGACTGTTAACAAATTGTTTCTTACTTGACATGTCCTAAAGCACATAAAAAACATAGTTTCGGTCTGTAGTGGGGGGGGGGGTGCAAGGTGAGCCCTAGTAGCTCACGGACTAGTGGCTGAGATAGTAGCTCACGGACTAGTGGCTGAGATAGTAGCTCACGGACTAGTGGCTGAGATAGTAGCTCACGGACTAGTGGCTGAGATAGTAGCTCACGGACTAGTGGCTGAGATAGTAGCTCACGGACTAGTGGCTGAGATAGTAGCTCACGGACCCTAGTGTGGCTGAGATAGTAGCTCACGGACTAGTGGCTGAGATAGTAGCTCACGGACTAGTGGCTGAGATAGTAGCTCACGGACTAGTGGCTGAGATAGTAGCTCACGGACTAGTGGCTGAGATAGTAGCTCACGGACTAGTGGCTGAGATAGTAGCTCACGGACTAGTGGCTGAGATAGTAGCTCACGGACTAGTGGCTGAGATAGTAGCTCACGGACTAGTGGCTGAGATAGTAGCTCACGGACTAGTGGCTGAGATAGTAGCTCACGGACTAGTGGCTGAGATAGTAGCTCACGGACTAGTGGCTGAGATAGTAGCTCACGGACTAGTGGCTCACGGACTAGTGGCTCACGGACTAGTGGCTGAGATAGTAGCTCACGGACTAGTGGCTCACGGACTAGTGGCTGAGATACAAATCATCGCATGGATCATTTCTGGTCCATGTTTTCTTTTTATCAGATGTACACGCAGAATATTGGCCTGTGGGGTGATATGACATGTCAGTACTTCAACTCAACTTCAACTTTATTTCACCCTGGTCACGTTGTGACACAACAGGTTACAATATGTACAGTTTAGAAAACAGAGGTGGCCTAATTTTATCAAACAGTAACAAATATACATGGTCCAAATACGTAGATCTGGAATATATGTACAATTTGGTGGGATGCACCGCATTACAGTGCAATAATTTGTTTTTCAATATATACTTTTATGAAGTTGTATGACAATTATTTGAATAATATATAAAATATACAGCACGAGTAATAGTTATAAATAATCGTGATAAATATCCCATCAACGGTCCCAACCCATATGAAAAATATATAATAACCGGCATATAAAGCTAGGGAACGCCGATAGGACACCGATTCTTCAAGATTTACATAAACATGCACAGCGTAATAACAAAATCACAAATATACATATATATATACATAAGTAACTTATTTGTTGGGGATTTTGAAGTTACCAGAGTTAAATAATTCCCATTTTGTTTGCGTCTGAATTAACGGGAAATTAGGATATAATATATACAATGTATATACACAAACTAACTTATTTGGCGGGGAATTCTTTCAGGACCCAGTTAAAAACAGACTCAGTTTTTTAAGTAATTTGAAGTTGTTTGTGTTGAATAATTCTCGATATTTTATGTCTGAGTTACCAGTTAAGTAATATTTAGGAATATAATATGTTCTAGATATATCAAAATGTGAACAATGAAACATATAATGATATTCATCGCCGATTTGGTTCAAGTTACATAATTTACATAATCTTTCAGTTTTCTGTATGTTTTCCCATCTACCAACCTCCATAGGTAACCTGTGATTACACAGTCTAAATTTTACAATTGGAGTATAAAGCCTTGGAGGTAATACTAGTAAATACTTTTCTAAACAAATGTCAGATTTAAATGCTAAATAATTTATACCTTTGGATGATGCATGTACTGTAGTTGACCAAACCTGTTGATACTGATCACTCTGTAGTTGCTGTATATGGCGAGTGAACCATCGAATGTTCCCCACGCTCTGATTCAACCAGATGTCACTACATCCCAAGTCATCTAAAGATGTTTTAATAAAGTGCATCCACTTGCTTTTGAAATTTCCTGACACATAGGAGTTATGTAGTAGTTTATACATTAGAAATGACATTTTTGAGGTTTTTCCTTGGATTAAGTTAGCCCAAAATGTCAGCATTCTTTTCCTTACTGTTAAAATCAGTGGGTATCTACCCAAATCTCCATATAACATATAATGCGGGGTAGACTTTCGGACATACAGTATGTATTTTGAAAATTTGTATGAACAGTTTCAAGAATATTTAGGTTACTAAACCCCCAAATTTCGCAACCATAAAATAGAAGAGGTGCAACAGTTTGGTCAAAAAGTAATAACTGGCAATCAATAGGGAGACATAGGTTTCTAATACGAGTATATAACAAGTGTAAGGCTTTGCCTGCCTGTTCAACTATATTATGTTTTGCTAAAGACAATGCCGAGGTATTTATAGTTGTCAACGATTTCTATTTTCTTGTTGTTAATAAAAAACTCATAGTTGCATTTTCTACAGCCAAATACAATGATATTCGTTTTCTCTGTATTAATATCTAATTTCCAGTCATTACAATAGTCTGAAAAGGCGTCTGACGCTCTTTGTAACTCGATCGGACTTTGTGCGACAATAACAGTGTCATCTGCATATAATAACACAATTATACATATTGCTGTCGTCAACATGTCATTATCAAGGTCTATAGAAATACCATTAACTCTGTGTAGTAAAAAGTCCTCCAAGTCGCATCTTTTCCCCCCACCTGTATACGTTGCGTCGAACCTGGAATTCCATGTGTCCAGAACAAAATGACAATGGTGTCCAATCGTGAAGACACATCTGAATGACACTGGGCAAAAGAAAACGACCATACTGATGGAAAGATTGGTGAACGATGTTTTGATGCACCTAGTAAAATATGATTGAGGATTCGGACGAGTAATGCGACTCCAGTGATACAAAAATATAATTTTATGTGAAACAATAAATGCTTTTATGTTTTGTTTTTTTGTTTAGTTACCGTACCTGCCCTACAGCTACTTTGCCATATGAGGGGTTATTTAGATTGACACCCCCTGCTGATATTACGCAGTTCGCCTCGAACACTCACTGGCCACAATCAGACATCACTTTCGGTGGTTACTCACCCAGGCTTAACATAATTCAGTGAACAGTAAATTTTTCATGTAAGCTTTTTATTGTTTTATTGTGCCAGGGTGAGGGTAAATATTTATTCACAGCATCAGTTAGAGCATCACGAGTGTGCTTATACGAAGAAACCATGCACTTCTAGTCACTGTTGTTGAGGCATTCCATCTTTCCCTGGTTGTCGTCACATCATGACATTTGTCACCACCTAATGTGGTTGTTGTGTTACATATGCAAATCCATTCTCGAAATTTGTGGTCATATCATTCAAGAAGTCCACATGAACAGCTACAATAAAGCGTGGCTGGGATATAAATCATCACAGGGATCATGCACTGTTGGCTCTTGCGATGTTTTTAGAAATATGCAGTCAGTATTTTGTCTGTGGGATCATATGACATCTTGTCAGTACGTCGAAATCGTGTTCCACCACCCTTTTAGTGTTGTGTATAATTGTTGTCTGTATTTGGTGAGATTCTGTTGGTGGACGTTTCGTCCTCGAGGCTTGCCCTCTGTACAAATCATTGTGATTGTAATTTTGGGACTTGTAAACATGGTGGAGAATGAAGCGCTTGGTCGGCGTCGGGCCGTACGGATATTTGTTCTGAATACGAACTTGCATTCTATAAATATTCCCTCGCTTGGGCCGTTTTTTGCTATCTGGCGGTCACATAGTTCATCACTTTCCAACAGATGACTTGATAGGACTATTACACCATCGCTCTACAATATTTGTATCTAATACCGCTCAAGGCGGTGCTAGGGGCAGTGTGGTCATGTCATTCAAGCTGTCCACATGAACAGTTACATTAAAAGCGTGACTGGGATACAAATCGTCACAGGGATCACTTTTGGTTCATTTGATGTTTTTGGACATATACATTCAGTATATTTGTCTGGGGGTCATACGAATTCTTGTCGCTACGCTGGCATCTTTTTCCACCACCCTTTCAGTGTTGCGTTTAATTTATGCTTGTATGTCGTGAGATTCCGCTGGTGGAAGTTTTGACCCGGAGGCCTGCCCTCTGTACAGATCATTGTGGTTGTAGTTATGTTACTTGTAAACATGGTGGAGAATGAAGGGCTTGGTTAGCGTCGGGCCTCACAGGTATTTGTTCTGAATACGAACTTGCATTCTATAAATACTCCCTGATTTGGGCCGGGGTTTTTTCTATCTGACGGGCACATAGTTCATCATTTCCCAACAGATAACTTGATGGGGCTATCACATCATCGCTCTGAAATCTTTGTATCTAATACCGCTCAAGCCGGTGCTAGGGGCCGTGTGGTCATGTCATTCAAGATGTCCACATGAACAGACACAATAAAAGCATGGCTGGGATACAAATCATCACAGGGATCACTTTTGGTTCTTGTGATTGGAAGTCCTGGCCCCCTAGGTTCCCGCAAGAGAAAAGCGGGCAACAGTTTTCAATGATGCCGGCAAGACAACAACCGACTTTGGACAAAATATCTGTGTTGCATTCTACCAGATAACGTTTTTACGGGTTCGACACAAGCCGCCATGCAACGGCGACGATTTTGGGTCGAAGTTTGACCCCAGCCCTGATTCAAACCCAAAGAATACTGCAGAACCGTCTGGCCGCATAGTTATGTGAAGGAATGTTATCCCTCTGAAACAATAAGAATCACTTTTACTGGCGGAATGAGACCTTGATTTATGAGTTACAAAACTTTGCGACAAGCACAAGCCAACTAATAACGCTGAAGGCAGAAAGAAAATACCGGTCTAATTCGAAAGAAATACCAAAGAATTACTCTGATTTGCCGAAACTCTAGATTGTTCTGTTCATCAATGTTTTTTAACAATGCACCAACTATTGAGACCAAGACTTTATACGAAGGATAACATAGAGCGGGAAGGTAGATCATGGAACAGCTGTTCTCTCATGGAAAATAACAGATGAGATAACAAACACACACATGCTGATAATTTTAGAACACATTTAATTTCAGGCCAATACCATGAACATTCTATAAAGCCTTACGTACAACAACACCACTGATTTTGCGTAACATTATCGAATTTTGTGACCAACCGAACACTGAACAACTCTTGGGGTGAGTCACAACATTAATAATGTTATATGGAGGAGATGAAATTCATAATTGATGCTAAGGTTCATGTTAACGCATATAATTTATATATAGATGTATATAGGTGTGGAGAAAATGGTAGTATCCATGAATAACATTATTACAAAATCAGATCATGAAGTGACTGGTGCATTTTTTGTATGTGTAATGATAATTGATTCAGTAGACACAATGCTATATCTGTGTTATCTACATCCCTATGGAAACAGAAAAATACTACAGGCAGAATGTGTTTTAATAGAGGTAATTAACCTGAGTGTGTGTACCGGTATTTCTGGTACATGTGCTGTGCTGGTGTTCACACCATATAGGTGTTGTTTCAATCCCATACTCGGACATATTATATGTACCGGTACATGCTCACACAGATTTGTATATAGAAGGCTGGCACACTGCCATAATTTCACGATAAATATGCCCTTTCGTTTCTTTTTCCGTCAATTATATCTCGTTCAAATTTATGGACAGTTACCAACGTCTTCCGAGTTTTTCACGCGGTTCCTTCTTGATCTACGTTCTAGGTATAAAGTTATAAATTATATTCGAATACATTATTCATTCCTTTGCAAGAATCTCGGCAAAATTGCAGTAACTTCTGATCTTTGAGTCTAGTGGACAGTCTCGTCAGACATTCCTCGTACGAGTTCTTTTCTGTATTCAACATTTCTGATAATCGGCGCCTGCGCTGTACTCGCTTCCTGTTCTCAGCGTTGTGTCTCAATTCTCGCTTTAATTCACCGGACGCTTGTAATCGGTTAAAATGCAAATAACTGGATAGAGGTGTGGATAGGAGTGTTCGACCGCGAGAACTACAATTATACTCCGTGTTTTTCATGGCTTTATTCGAAGCAGGCGTTAAATCATTCAGTTCTCCTTTTGTATCGCTTGCAAAAATTGGTATGTTTTGTTCAGCAGTTGTCGAACTGATCTTTGCACTTATGTAACTTGCTTTAATTCGTGAACCACTATCAACTAATTGCGGTTGTTTCTTGTTTGGATCAGTTTTTCCATCTGTAATGGGCTCTGCAACCATATCCCAAAATGTCACATGTCGTGTAACCGCAGTAGTGCTCTTCGGACGGCGCGGCAATCGTTCGGGCATTTCCGGTTTGTCCCGGTGATGCTTCGCAGAATGAGGTGGAACCCTGGATGTTCGATTGCATTGGTCAGAATTCTCTTTGCCTTTTCTTTCCGTGAGAAAAATAGTTCTATCATTAGCATCTATCGCGTCAGTATTCAAGTTATCGGAAAAACTGTTATCTTGCTCATGCTCGTTCGATGGGACCCATGCCAGTGTTTTCTCTGTATTTTGCTTGCTCGAGTTTCGCCGTTTAATTTTGGTTTTGCAACCATTTCCACTGACCCGTGGTTTACGGTCATAAAATAGACTTGGTGCGAGTTCTGTTCGCGCATTTTCCGGAGTATCTTGTTTGTTAGAAGAAACACTCTGATAGAATCGCCTGGTGTCGCAACTCAGAAACTTTCTTGAAGCCTCGCAGTCTATACCAATCTTGAGAAGTTCGGAGTCATGTAAGGTCTGTATGACTCGGTTCTTTCTCTGTGCATGTTTTTCAAAATCGCTCATAGGAATTATGGGCAGTGGTAACTTCATGTCAGACGTCGGTAAATGGTACTTCCTTCCAGGGGTTGCATTCCCTCGGCACATTCTTATAAAATAAAGAAAAAGCATATGAAACAGATGGCATTAAACTATGCATCACTTCGAAATATTCTCGTCCCTTCAGATGGTTTGTGGGCACATATTGCGTTCTTTCTAACTGATCTCTCTAACCCCAAATGTCGGCCTTGATGAAAATCCTGTGTGCATGGCGGATTATAATACCATAGTCCGAAATACTGGCTGTCCCAATTCCTTTATGGGTGACATCCAGAACTCGCAGCTGTTCGCGAGCACGGAAAACGCTGCGTTCGAATCTCCCTACAGCAAATACAAGCATATTGTCCGTCATCCAGTAATCAGCCGTCGTCCATTAAAGAATTCCCGCGCTCCTAATCCAAAGACCTAACTCATATAAGAGCATTAGCACCAAATTTAAAAAAAACTATCATAGTATACATAACGCTGCGTTCGAATCTCCCTACAGGAAATACAAGCGTCTATTCTGTCATCCAGTAATCAGCTGTCGTCCATTAAAGAGTTTCCGCGTTCCTAATCCAAAGACCTAACTCATATAACAGCATTAAAAAAAACTATCGTAGTATACATAAACAAAGGCTAGTTTCCCGCAAGTAAGAAACAGTCAACAGTTCTCAATGATGCCTCCAAGACATCATGCTGTTCCAAAAATATCAAATCCGTATCGCTGATCAGTATTCAGAATTCACGTGATTTTCGTTTTAAAGTCGTTATCTAGAGAATGGTGTTTGATTGTGACTTTTCATATGAACACCATGGGGATCTTGAATTTCATGGCTTTATACGACCCCGAGCTCCGGGTTAAGCGAAATTAGACACAAGTTACGAAACGTGACGCAACATTCTTCTTTTGCTATCAGCATGCATGTGATATGTATCGCCAGAATTGAGAAACTTGAGTTGAAGCGCTTGATGGTATAGCCCTGTTTTATAAGTTTCTGCAATGATGTTTTGTGACGTTGATTAAAATCGTCACATCTTACACAGGATCTAGCAAATGCTACTAGGCTAGATGTGTATATGCCATATCCGTTGGGATACCTATATGCTGTTGATATAGTGTGATGCCAAATTTCACATAGATAAATTCAAGCAAATATATAAACAAAGAAACATTATGATATCCCTTGTATGTAGTAGAGCTAAAGAATTCTTTATGGCTCCTGACTATCATATATCGGCTATCAGTTTTCTAAGCCTATGTTTATGTATACTATGATTGTCTTTTTGAATTTGGTGCTAATACTGTTATATGGAATATGGAATAGGTCTTTGGATTATGGACGCGGATATTCTCTAATGGACGACGGCTGAATTATGAATGACGGACCAGACGCTTGTAATTCTTGAACTCCGATAATGATAATGAACTAAGATTAAGGTCCTGGTGAGGGATTGTATATATAGAGAGACGAGAAATCCTTGTGGATACATGTCTGTATGGTATGTGACTTTCCGTGAGACATTTTGATTTTTTCATTATCCACATACATTCAACGCCAGAGTTTTTAGAAATACTGGCGCAGTACCTTTCCCAAAATGTTTCCACCTCCTGAATGGTCCTTGTAAACAGGATTGAAATTAGCTCGGTGGTACAGCTACTAGAACCAGCTATGAATGTAGCTTTGTATGGTGTTTTATTCGTTTTGGGAGTCCAGTAGAGTTTTGGTATATGGTTATATGAGTAATTGGAAAAGAAAAACCTCTTCCCTTGAGAAAATGTACTAAATATTCTCTTCTATATAACACTTCATACTACAATCAACTGATCTGATCTTGGAAAATAGATTTCTGGTTTCTGGTCTATTCTCACCTAATTGCATGCGGAACATGAATTCGGAGATATTAGTCTTCCATTAGAAAATAGGTCAAGATCAGTCATAATCAATAGACTTCAGGTCCATCATTAGCTGCATATGTGGTATAAATTTGGACAATGTAGATATAATCCTTCATGAAATATCGTACTAAATAGAATCTGACCTGGACAAAATAGATCAATGTCATTCAACTTCTATACACTTTTGGGCCATCACCAGATGTAAAGATAGTATCAGAAGTTCATGAAACTGGACTTCTGATAGTATCAATTTGGAAAGCCCAGCTACATTTCTGCAAGGTATATCATAATAAACAGTATATGACGTTGAAATAGGTCAAGGTAAGGTAACTGGGATAGGTATCTAGTCAATTACCACTGGCATACATAATATGAATTTGGAGTCCCTAGCTTGAATCCTTCAAATAATATTACAAATACTAGAATTTGACCTCGATAAACTAGGTCATGGTCACCCATTCTTCAATAGTCTTCTGCCCATCCACAGCTGCATATAATTCTTCTTCAGATATAATGTCCAAAAGAAAGATGGACAGATGGACGGACAGACAGATTGACTACACTGACGACGAAAATACGCTTTGGGCAAATTTGCCCGAGGGGTAACAATAGCTAGATTCATAATTTGAGACACACTTATGTGAGCATCATTTCTTTGGGATGCTACTGCCAATCATTTCAATACGATTACGTTCTGTGTCTGTCCATATATTATGTATATTTTACAAATAAGAATGCGCCAATGTCTCTCTCGGTCTCTCTGGCCACTATCGCATTCCATAGAAGCTGAAAATAGATTATTTCTTTCAATGGATTCTAATTCCAAAATAATCCACATCGACTATGGCCTTGTGTATCATGTCTTTCACAGACGTCTTTGACCATCATCAAATACGTCTACTTACTCCCAAACTGCATTTACTCTGAAAAATTTATTTAACAATCACAAAACGTTTCTCAAGGAAAGAGGTATTTTTCTTCCAACCACTCAAAACGACATACCAAAAGTACTGCACTCTCAAAATGCACAAATCACTATGCAAAGTTAGATTCATAGCTGAATCTAGAAGCTGCATCGCCATGCTTCTTTCAATCATGTTGACGAGAGTCCTTCAGAAGGTAAAAGTATTTTGGGAAAGGTATTGCGCCACTCGTTCTAAACACTCTGGCGTTGAATGTATGTAGATATTGAAAAAACTAAAAATATCTTACGGAAGAAAAAACATGTATCCGCATGGGATTTCTCGACTCTCTATACTATAATCCCTCATCAGGACCTTATTGACCGTCTAATTTCATTAATAGTATCTGTGTTCAAGGAAACTGATAGCCGATATATTAATGTCAGAAGCCATAAAGCATTCTTTAGCTCTAGTACATACAAGGGATATCATTCATGGGATGTTTCTCTCTCTATAGAGTTGCGTTAATTTCTCATTAATAATAACTATGTGAAATTTGGCAACACAGTATATCAACAGCATATGGGTATTCCAATCGATACTTACTGTGCTGCCCTTTTGGCGGACCTATATCTGTTCTCTTATGAATACGACTATATACAGGCGCTTTCAAAAACCGATCAATTCAAAGCCTTTCCTTCTTATTCACCAAACGCTATATAGACGATCTTCTCGTTGTGAATAACCGCTATATAAATGACGCAGTGAAGGATATATATCCACCTTCACTGGATTTGAAGGAAACTACAAATAGCCCTAACGGCACATCATATTTAGACCTATATCTCTATAAAAACGAAGCGGGCCTTCTATCTCGCCGACTTTACGACAACAGAGATGATTACAATTTCGACATCGTAAACTATCTCTTTCTGGACAATAATATTCTAGTGGGGACTGCATATGGCGTATGCATATCTCGCCTAGTAGAATTTGCTAGATCCTGTGTTAAATGTGTTGATTTTAATGAAGGCCATAAAACATTATTGCAGAAATTTATCAAACAGGGCTAAACTACCAAGCGTCTCCACTCAAAGCTTTTTTTCAAATTTGGCGAAACATATCGCATGCAGATAACAAAATAAGAGCGTAGCGTGCAAGCTCTATGTCGTTACGTTTCGTAACGTGTGTCTAATTTCGCTTAACCAGGGGCTAGGGGTCGTGTGAACCCATTTACTTCAAGATCCTAATGGTGTTCATATGAACAGTCATAATTAAAGCGTGACTGAGATATATCATTCTTCAGATAACGACTTAAGGAAATCATATGGATTAAGAATACTGATCAGCGATACGGATTTGATCTTTTTGGAACATTATGATATCTTGCCGGCATCATTGAAAACTGTTGTTGTTTGTGTTGTTGTTGTTGTTGTTGTTCTTTACTGGACGACGACTGAATAATGAATGACTGACCAGTCGCTTGTAAATCTCTACCCGCTTGGTATATGTACAGTATAATATAAAGGACAAGCTGACTTACCCTTTCTTATGGTTTGATTTGTTAGTTGACATCGTTCCTTAATTCTCCTCGCTAACCGATTCTGGTATCTCTCATACTGGAAATGACAAACTTTCACCTCTCACGATTACTAGGTATTCAGAATGTACTCATTACTCCCTGTGTTTTTCCCACACTACATGCTTCGTGTGCGAATATATCCATAACTACCTCCATTATATGACAATAGTTGTAATAAACACATTATTTAACCGACGAATCTGCCAATTAATCATTGTTAGGTACCGTATCTTTTATAAGACAATTTCAATGCATAGATATACCGGTACGGTATTAAAATGCGATTTGATTTGTTGCATAATGTTGTTCATAATTTCGCCACAACTGCAGGGATAAAGTCTGTCAATTTTAATTTGTCTTCAACTTTGAGCTTGTAAAAGATCAACAATTGATTCGGCACAAATGTTCGTTTTTGTCGCGAATTTACATATCGTGGGAGGCATATCTACTTTTTCTAACAGAACTTTTATATTTCAAGGTGCCAAATGTTGGAATGACCTGCCATTTGTTCTTCAAATGCTGAAAATATTCAAAGTTTTAAATTCCATCTCAAGCGCCAAATTTTAACTACTGTATAGTTTTAGTGATTTATTCTACCGGTTCTTGTTGTTTTATTATTTTATAATGCTTGACTTTCCCTGTTTTAATTTACTGTTATTTTACTTGTCTCTTGTCCTATGTACATATGTATTACTTGTCCGTCTATGTTATATGTCAGGACCTCCTGGAAGAGCAGGCTTGGCCTGAAGTAGTATTCCTGGTTAAATATTGGTCGAATAAATAAATAAATATAACAAACTGAAATATACAAAATGACTACCATATCATTGGGGCTAATACAGTTATACGATTCAGGTCTTAGATATTGAAGGCGGAAATTCTTTAATGGGACGATGGCTGCATATTGAATGAAGGACTAGACGCTTGTATGTTTTGGTCAAACATTGTAAATGATTCTTTACGAATGACTAAATACCCTTCGGCACAGAGTAGGTATAATAGAGCAGCGGTGTACATAAGAGATCCACCTCGATTAATGTAGTCAGCGGTTTTCAGGTATTGTCGACTATTGAATTCGAGCAGGTCAACACCAATTTTCTCCCATGGGCTTTGACCTTCATTGCTTTTGTTGCTATAGTACCATAGTAATTATACTGTTTGTCATACTTGTACCATTTTACGGGTCGTGCAATAAACATATTGTATTGTATTGTATTGTATTGTATTGTTGTTTCAGTGCTTCTTTCGGATTCTTTGGTTTGAGTTCCTGATATATTTCGCCGGGCCAGAAAATCGTTGCTTTTGCTCGACGCATCATGCTGTCAGTAGTATACAAGGAGTCAATCATTGGATTAGCGCCTCACTGCGCATGCGCAGAACTTGGTGTGACGTCAGAAGTGTGGCTGTGCGCATGCGTGAGTGAGATGTGAGTGGGGTGGGTTCAAAATGGCGGCACCATATTTTTCCCCGACCACTTAAAGTCCGCCATTTTGAACCCACCCCACTCACCTCGTGTACTGATTGACCTGGGTGAGTGGGGTGGGTTTAAAATGGCGGCTTAGGGTGTTGTGTGTGTAAAATAAGGGGCCGCCATTTTGAACCCACCCCACTCACCGGGGTGAGTGAGTGATATGTGAGTGGGGTGGGTTCAAAATGGCGGCACCCTATTTTCTCCAGACCACTTAAAGTCCGCCATTTTGAACCCACCCCACTCACCCGTGCACTGATTGACCTGGGATGTGAGTGGGGTGGGTTTAAAATGGTGGCTTATGGTGTTGTGTGTGTAAAATAAGGTGCCGCCATTTTGAACCCACCCCACTCACCGGAAAACGTATAAAAGCAGTCGATTTTTAGGGAAAGGGGTGTATTTCAATTGGACTTACCTAACCTGCCTGCCTGCCTCCCTGCCTGTTTGCTTGCTTGCCTATCCGCTTGTATGAGACGAAAAGCATGAGACGTGGAGAAGATTTTCCCTTGGACCCAGCAGCACCTCCGGTTGAAGTCTTGCCTGAAGACGAGCGTGTGAGGGTCATTTATCAACGACACTGGGCATGTTCGTTTTTCCTTTTAATAGTCAAATAGCTCCAAAACGTCTATTTTCCATTCTTGCGCATGCGCAGAATGCTGATAGTTCAACCCACACCAGTCCATCAGATGTCCCTTCATCTCACCTTCACATTGATACCTTACTCGGCTCCATCGGGTCACTAGGGGCTCTCCTAGTTCCAAAAAAGGCTATTTTCATAGCCTTCGGCCTTCGCGCATGCGCAGAATCACCCTATTTCAAGCCCACATCCAGTCTATCAGATGCTCCTTCACGTCACCTTCAATTTGATACCTCACTCGACCCGATTGCACCATTAGGGACGCCTCTAACCCCAAAAAGGCTATTTTCATACCCTTCGGCCGCCGCGCATGCGCAGAATACCGATAGTTCAACCCCACACCCACCCCATTAGATGTTCCGTCACTTTACCTTCAATTTGATACCTCACCCGACTCCATTGGTCCATTTTAAAAATAAAATTTTTTTTGGCTATCTCATACCTCCAAAACGTCTATTTTCATACCTTTCGGCTACCGCGCATGCGCAAAATGCCCATAGTTCAATCCCATACCCAACCCATTACATGCCCCTTCACCTCACCTTCAATTTCATACCTCACTCGACCCCATGGGCCCATTATTAAAGAAAAAATTGGGGCTATTCCATCCACCTTGCTTACTCCCTTGTCCCCCCCTCCAATTTGCCCCTCCCCCCTTTTAATTTCAATTTTTAATTGTTAAAAAAACATATAAAATGAAAAAGATTTTTTTTGGCTACATGAATCTTTTTTTCCTTTTTTATTCAATGATAAAAAAAATTTTTTTGGCTATTCCATTTCCCTCCCCCCCCTCCCCTTGTCCCCCCACTTCAATTTTTACCCTCATTTTTTCAATAATTTGAAATAAATAGTAAAAAAAAAAATTTCTTTGATTTTTTTTGGGGAAAAGGATGATGGGGGCTGGTGTTATTTGGGTGTGCTTAGGAAAGAAGTTTCCTCTTTCGGAAAGATGGGTTGGCCCTGAAAAGAGCCTTTGATAGTGTGATACGACACACTTAGGCGCGGTATATTCGCTTCACCCCTCCCACATGTTTTCTGCATATGGGGCATTTTATTTTCAGATGGGACTCTCCGGCATCAATGCAGCGACACATCGCACCTTCACACGTCAGTGTTACCCAGCAATCCTTACACAGGCAAAGATGTCCACAGGGTAACACGGCGTACCAACTTTCCTCGTCCGTGCAGATACTGCATCGTGTTTTTTTCTCTTCGACACGGCGTTCTTTCTTTAGTATGGTAATTTGCGCCTCCATCCCATTCATCGTCGTCTCCATCCCAACCATCCCTCCCCGCATGGCGATAATCTGTTCATTGAGTCGGATTATCTCTACTTCGTGGCGACAGGTTTGTGGTGTTTCTTCAGCTGAAATTGTTGGAGTTTCGGCAATGGTGGGAAGTCTGGCTGTAGGGTCTTCAGTCCTTATACTTTCAGTGTACACAGGCGGCGTCATCGTGGTTGTTGTTGGAGGTGTACTAGTATTTAGCCAGGGCAGCTCGTCGCCGTCTTGTCCCCCACCCTCCGTCACATCACTGTCGTTTTCTTCCATTCTGTTTATTTCTTGGTCCTGTTGTTCACTCAGCCTTCGGATCCGTCTACTCTCTTCTGTTCTCACATCTTCCCGGAGTTGTTCTGCAAGTTCTTCGGTACTCCTGATTAACGTGGCTTCGTCTTCAATCACTCGCTGAAAACTGGAGATGATCGTCAAGCCCCCTCCATCTTCTTCATGGCCAACGATCTCTCTGTGTTCTTCTGTATCAGCAATTCTCGGATCTCGAGTCGGATGATGTGTAAACAGGGGACGTCGTCTTCTAAAACTCATGATTGTGTATTGGTGAATAAATATCAAAATTATACGCTATTTATAGTCTAGTGGGAGGGAGGTGAGTACAAAATGGCCGTCATCCACAGGCCTCCATTTTTAACCCACCCCACTCACCGGCGTCAGTGAGTGCAAGACAGGCTGACCCACTGTATAGTGATTGGGAGTACAAAATGACGGTCATCCACAGACCACCATTTTGAACCCACCCCACTCACCGGTGTCAGTCAGTGCAAGAATCCCACTGTGCTGTGTACCCCTTGTCCCAAGCATTAAAATTTCTTATTATTTTTTCGATAAAACCCGTCACAATTTTCATGGGAACTATTAGACGACTGTCACCCAGAGTCTACACGTTTTTTTTAGTCAGGAAAATCAATTTATTTCCAATGTATCTGGTGTTTCAGACTCCCGTACACGAATTTTATGGGTTTAAAATCAATAAAAATTAATAAAATAGCGGTAGTGTGTAGCGTTAGACGGTTAAAATTTTTAAATACAATACATTGAATTGCCTGAGTGCAACTTGCAATAAAAATATAGGTGCGCTGATAGTTATTTTAAAATGACAGTCGTTTTTAAAATGGAGAAGAAACACAAATATTGGCAGTGTCGTAAAAATATATCACACAGCTAGAGTGTTCTCGCGGCCGTCCGCGCGTTAGACTATAAATAGCGCTGTATTTTTTTAATTATTCACCAGTACCCAGTCATGGAGTCACTACCGCTGACTGAAATCAAGGATATTGACGACTTCATCACCCATGATGAAAATCAACTCTACGGGCCTATCATAAGTTTGGAAGATCATGATCAACCCTGGATAACTGATATCATGGCAGAATTATTTCCTCCTTCACCTGGGAACCAGCCTGCTTCAACTTCAGCCATACCGGATGTTTTTCCAGACGTCGACCCCTGTTTTGACGAGATACACGCCGAGTTACAAAAGATGTTAAAATCACCCCCAGCTCAAGACGAACCGGTACAAGAGAGAACCCCCGAAACAGAGGGAAGCACCCAGGCTACAGAAGAAAGACCAGATGCCAAGGCAACAGAGAACAAAGGAGAACATTTCACCCAGAAGAAGAAGAAGAGGGTACAGAAAAAAAGAAAAGATGTCCGGCTACGCGAGAGGCAAGACAGAACAGATACAAGGGCCAAGAGAGAGAGGACAATAAGACCCCAAAAAATGCACGATGAGGTGTATTATGTTTGGGCCATCACCACTTCAACATTGGGTTGTAACACAGAACGACAAAGCCAATTATATCTACCCTGCGTGGAATGTTCTAACCAGTTTGCCCGGTTTGCCATAGCCCCTTGTGGTCATCAGGCATTGTGTCAAGTCTGCATCCATCGTCGGGCCCAAATACCTACCTGTGCAGAAGCCAATCGTCCCCAACCATGTCAACTATTACCTCTTACCTGTACCGTTTGCGCTGAGAGAAGACACCGACTACAGATGCCCTCAACGATGTAATTTATTACATATCAAAAAAAAAATGTCCTTTTCAGGACAATTATCTTTTCCGAAAGAGAACTGCTAATCACGCACAAAATTAAACACGAGATCCCCACACCTTATAACCCCTGTGTTCATTCAAAATAAAATCCCCGTTATTCATTCGGGCTATTATCAAAAATAAATTACCCATTATTCGGGGTTATGTCCCCGGTTGAAAAAAAAAATAACAGTCCGTTATCGCGCAGACTGAGTATTAATTAATGGGGGCAAAAAGAAAAAAATCCTGTGTTTGATATGTGATAGAGATCGGTCCTGACAAGAACCTTTTCATATAGGTCAGGGATTGTTTTTTTGAATGTAGTTTGCTAATAAAAAGGAGTAATGTAGGACATCTGTGCTTTAAATTCATGTGCTAGTATAGAAGTTTCCTCCCTCGGAAGGAATGGTTTGCCCTGAAAAGGGCAGGTATTGTTTTTATTCACGATGGGAGTAAGCCTACTTCCCGGTTGTGCGGCGGCTGACGTGATGGCTCACGCTGAAATAGCGATAGGGGCTTATCCCCTCTTCTTCAATGATGTCCGCATCCATGGGATGGCCGTCGATGAATCTCGCAGCAGAGATGGTGGGGGGAGGTCGCTCAAAGACTATTAACGGTCTGTCATCATCATCATCTTGGTCCAGGCAGGAGGGTAGATCTTCTAGGGGGAAAGGGGGTGGAATTTCCTCTTTCTTCTCCTCCTGCCGGGACGCTGTACTGCTCGGTGTTCTTGTGGGTGAAGAAATGTCCAGCACTTCCTGACATGTCAACACATGTTCGGGCACTGTTGTTGCTGGGCCAGGAGGACTGGGATGCATCGCATTCATCACCTGATGTAGTTGATCGAACCAGTCCTCCTGGCTGATGGTAGAATGTGCGGCAACCAACAGTGCCCTCACATTATTTGACGTTGTGTCCCCTCCTTCAGTCTCGTTTAGTAATGTTGCTCTCCAGCCCCGAAACTCGTCCCTCCAAAATCTTCTTATATATTGCCTCATCACTCGCTCCTTTCTTTGAGATAGTCTGTTGGTAGTACTCATCTTTGCTGTATGTTGCATCTCTTTTGACAGTGTGAAAATTTTTATGGTAATCGTATTGCAGAGGGGGCACTATATATAGACAATGCGCGGACGCCAGCGAAGCCGTGTAGGCAGAGAAAGATTCTGGGAACCCTTGAAAATTCGGTGTGTTTCATTCTGAATTATAAACGCCTGTCATTTTTACAATACATCTCACCGCTCATAGAATTTTTAGTTCCAATTCATCTCACATAAATCAGGGACTCGTATTAAAAATTTCAGCCGTCTACCCCTTGACTACGTCCTGATTTTTAATTTTTACCGAGTTTTCGAGCCGTAATCTTCGAAAACGAAAATACAGAAAACCCGGCTCATTAAAAATAAATTAATTTTCTGGATTAAAAATAGAGCAAGTCTATCACTTAGCAATCGATACGCATGCCCTGAAAATTCCAGCTCGTTTCGTTCATGAGAACTTTAGAAAATCAAGAAAACAGTGCCTTCATTTACGGCGAAGAAGCACATTCTGCGCAGTTAGCGGGCCAATTTTCGAGGCAACAGAGTTGCGGCCCCTTACTTAAAATCGAAAAGTGCATTTTACCAATTTATGCTGTTTGATAATTTATTAAATGTGTTTGTCGTATGAATACCATTGTTTTATTAAGGTAACATTATGAAAAGGATGTGGGCTACCTATTTCAGTCATTGATTCCGTGAATTAACGGTGCCTTAAATTTATAAGCTGTGTCATGCGTACTAGGGGTACACACTTTATCATTTAAAAAAACCCTTCACGTACGTAGAGCCTGTATTACCTATATACTATGGCTTGGCAAGCATCGGGTTTCACTCTCTCACAGCCCTAGGGATGGTTCTGGTAATTATTAAGACTTGAAATTCTAGTCCAGCAATGCACTAATGTTATTTTTTATCCTCGTATGAGTCCAGACTATTAATTTATCCACTCGGGGAGCGTCTAAAAAAATAATTGCAGTGTTAAATTAATTTCCCAGGGTATGCGTATTTTTTTTATTTTAACCATGAAAAATTAGCCAGAATCGATCTATATAAATTTTTGTCGGGCTAGTATTTTTGTCATTCTTCATTATGGCATCGCCGGGCAAAGAGCTCGCGTTCTTTCAAGTGACGTCGAAAGTAATTCTTATCGTGTACGAGCATGAATTGCACCTTATCGAGGAACATCCGATCGAAGTGAAATTAACTTTAAGCCTGGCCGGGTGGACGCTATTGACACGTGTGTTACAAGGCCAAGAACCCGAAGTCGATTTTTTGCCTGTCGGCGACGATGTGTACCTGCGGCGGTGTAGAGAGGATTCATTTTTTCCCCGGTTAGAACAGTGTCGCGGTAGCGGTATTGTGCTTTGGCCAGCATTATGGGCGGCACTCAAAGCTATCATTTCCGAAGTTGACGACGTACTCTACCCGGAAACCCAATCCATCATTACCCGTACCCTCACCTCGGGTTGTACCATAATAATATACCCTGATCGCATCGACCTCATTGATGATGATTCGCGCTGCTGGTGCGTACCAGAACCCGCGCGTATCACATTATCTCCCGAAGGCTGGACTACCTTAAAACGTGTATTATTCGGTCATTTGGATGGAGATAGTATTTACCTGGATCACGATGTATACATTTTTCGCGGCCCTTATTTTGCCCGATTAATCTCTCTCAAGCGAGGCGGATTTACGCTGGATCCCGATCTGTGGACGGCTTTGCAAAAAATAGTTCCCGTGGTCGATAAAGTATTCTCTGCACACGACCCGCCTCTCACAGAATAGGCCCTATAAATACCAGGGGAAGAGACAGAGTGTGTATCAGTTGGACATTGAGAGCAAGCATGTCGCTACCACTACGAGCCATCTTGCCTCTTACACCGAGTGTACGGTTATACGTTTATGCAGATAAAGTCAAACTGGCGAAAGACGATCTAGCTATTTACTGGACGCCCGCTGAAATGCTATGGAATCCGGTGACATTACAGCGTGATGGGTGGAATAAGTTTAAACGGGTGTTGAGCGGAGAATTGGACGGAGAGCTCGTTCACCTGGATAATGCCATGTACGTTTATACCCTACCACCCCTGGTCATACGTGTAGGCCGGTATAAAGATACGCGCAGTATCAGCCTAACTACCTCTGTGTGGGAAGCCTTGAAGAAAATAATGCCTATTGTCGACCAGTTATTATCACCGGACGATCGATCACCTGAACAATTAGCGTGGGTTCGTGCTATAGAAGACGCGTTCGCTGAACCTGATGAAAGACGACATGAGGCAGAATTTTGTTTCTGTAAACCAGCTACTACTACAGCCGGGAAAAAAAGGCCTATATGTAAAGAATGCACAGCGGCTAGAGGGTCAGTATCACCCCGGGAAGAGATCGACACGGACGGGGGCGAACGAAGTCCGTGATGCGGCGGCGGTCGGGAAAAAAGGAGACGTCTATTAACAAAGTATTAACTGATTTGTATTATAATCCGACGAGTGCAGCTGCCTATAGTGGTGTGGGGGCATTGACTCGAGCGGCCCAAGGCATTAGTCGAAGTGAAGTTCGAGACTGGTTAAAAACTCAGGATACGTACAGTTTGCATCGAGCTGCCCGACGTCATTTTCGTCGTAACCGGGTCATCGTAGGCGGGATAGACGCGCAATGGCAGGCGGATTTGGTGGACATGAGTCGATTTGCACCTCAGAATGATGGACACCGGTACATATTGACCTGTATCGATATTCTATCCAAATATGCCTGGGTCCTGCCCGTGCGTACCAAAACAGGAGAGAATCTCATAGCCGCGTTTCAGCAGATTTTCAAGACGGGACGCAAACCTCTTTATTTACAAACAGATGAAGGCACAGAATTTCTCAACCGACCCTTTCAAGCCTTTCTTAAGAAAAAGAAGGTATTTTTTTTCACACGTACAATGAGACGAAAGCATCGGTAGTGGAACGCTTTAATCGGACCTTCAAAGGACGCATGTACAAATATTTTACGGCTCAAAACACACGACGCTACCTGGATGTACTTCCTCAACTGGTTCAAGGCTACAATCGGGCTTATCATCGCAGTATCCAGCGAGCGCCCCGTACTGTGACAGAAGGTAACGAACATCAAGTGCGTGCTACGCTGTACTCCTCCAGTCCACCCTTGACGGCACCCCGTTACAAACGGGGCGATGTAGTGCGGATCAGTAAAGTGAAAGGACAATTTGAGAAAGGGTATTTACCGAACTGGAGTGATGAACATTTTGTCATCGTGCGTCATAAACCTCGACAACCCCACGTCTATCAACTGGAAGATCTACAAGGAGAGAGACTGCAAGGCACGTTTTACGAGGCAGAATTACAACCCATAGTGAAAACATCGAAAGACTATTACACGGTGGAAAAGATTTTGAAAACGGAACGTCGACGTGGGATTCCCTATCATTTCGTCAAATGGCAAGGATGGCCTCGTTCGTTTAATTCCTGGGTGTCCGGCCGTGACATGAAACGTCTATAAATTCTAACGCCTAGCACCCCCCGCCTTCAGTATAGGATTTGTACCATGGATAGTACACGTCTACCCTTACTGTTAAGAACTCGAAAAGCACAAGTCGGTACTGTGTTGTGTCTAGTCGTGGTTCTGGGTACGTTATTTACCGGTGTGTTCTACGATTTATCGTACGTGATATCCTGTTTCAACAACCTGCGTTCTCCGTCACCCACCACGACCCCACTGCCTACACCAGCCCAGACGTCAAGGGTCCGTCACGTCTCCACGCAGACACCCACCACATCGTCTACTCCAGCCATCACGTTACCCCGCTACATCCAGCCCACGACCACGACGATCCGTACTACGACTACCACTCATCCTCCATCATCATCCCTGAGAAGCCAGCCTTCCACTCCACCCTCTAGTACTACTACTACGACGCCGCTAAACAGTTTTGAAGTGGATGCCCGTGCATCACCCCGTTTACCCCGACAACGGTATCCCTTCGAGTACTATCCCCTGCGCCAGCCCCGACAACTGACTTCTAAACGTCAAATCACCCCCTAAAGAAATGGACCCACGATGGCAGCATCCATTCACGTGCCTCATCGCTGGACCGACCGGGTCGGGAAAATCACACTTTGTTCAACGTCTCATCCAACACGGGTCAGCCCTGATTTCACCGCCTCTAGCTCGCATCCTGTGGTGTTATGGCGCTTGGCAGCCCGCGTACGAGGCACTGGCCCGTGTCCCAGGACTCACCTTAGTGGAAGGCTTACCGCCTGAGGAACTACCCCAAGACACCTTGGTCGTGGTCGACGATCTCATGACGGAAACGGACACTCGAATCACCCGGCTCTTTACCAAAGGCAGCCATCATCGTCGGTTGAGCATTATCTACATCGTACAGAATCTCTTCAGTAAAAACAAAGAACACCGGAACATTAGTTTGAATGCTCAGTATGTGGTGTTATTCAAAAACCCCAGAGACGCGTCACAAATTACCCACCTAGCTCAACAGATGTACCCTAAAAACACGGCCTTTGTACGAGAAGCCTTTGAAGATGCCACCCAACCTGCTCACGGCTATCTACTCATCGACTTGAAACAAGACACGCCCTCCCCCCTGCGATTGCGTACCCTGATTTTTCCCGGCGAGATACAGACGGTGTACACCCCCAAATGAGAAGAAAAAAGATAAAAGAAGAAGACAACGGTCGCTAGCCTTCATTCCTCAACATGTCTGCACGCGTACGCAAGCACGCGCCCGCTCTGCGGGTATTACGCAGCGCGCCCCCGGAAGTAGCCCGGGCCCTGGTGCGCGGCGCGGATCCCGACTTGGTCCGGTGTTTGTGTGAAGTAGCCCATAATGTATTAAAAGGCAATGTCCCCCTCAGTCCTCTGCAGAAAGGAAAATTGCAACGGCACAAGGCGGGTCTCCGAACGTTGGTCAAGAAAACGGGCAGTGTGAAGAAAAAGAAACAGGTGTTACAGCGAGGTGGAT
>JAVTVY010055515.1:0-30818 GCA_036873755.1 Hanleya hanleyi
ATCCCTGGGCTCGAACCCGTGAACCGGCACGGATTCGGGCCAATCTGGTGCATGTGTAAAAGTCTGTCAGTTTACTCGCCGATGGGCGGTGGTTCTCTTCATGTACTTCGGCTTCCTCCACCATCCTAACTGACTCACCATATGAGTGAAACAACCTTGAGTGTGACATTAAATCAAATCCCCCCCACATTTACTTCGCATTCATCTCACGTCCAGCACATGTACTATTTTTTAGGTTGGTGAGATATGTAAGAAGCGGGAAAAGTTGACGACGTCAAGTGATCAAAAATCAGCCAAATGACACCACAGGCAAGCCTCCCTGGCACTTCACATTTACACTCATGTGTAAATGTTGATAAATCGGATATTCATTGTGATCAAGAGATACTTGGTTAGCGAGAACATGAATATCATCCTGTACTGTTTACATCATTCCAAGCTGATGACTGCTTCCCTCTTCCCAGAAAATAGTTCACTTATTGAATGTGAAATGGCAATCGTCATATCCGACATTCAATATTCATCCGCCGTCCATAAAAGAAGTTCCGCATCAATAATCGAAACAACTATTTCGCATAACGTTTACAAGCAATTCCAGATGTATCGGAAATAAAAATAATAAAACACAAGATGGTTACCAACAAGGGAGAAGCGGTCCTACAAGAGAGGACGCAGAATCGGATTACTGTAGTATCGTGGGGACTTCGTTGGCGTTTTGTGAATTTTTTGGTAATTAGCGAAACATTACCAGGACACATTATTATATGGGATCGCCTGTGTTTGCCAAAAAAAAAAAATCTGAATAAATGCGTCAGATCCGTCATTCATTTGTCTGCCGTAGGCAATTAAGAGTTTCCAAAGGTCCATAATCCAAAGACCTTTTTCATTCATAACATTAGCACCTAAATTAACTAAAGATAAAAAGTAAATTGGAGATACTTGAAAGATATATAGAAGCGGTCTGAATGGATCATATGGTCATATCTGACTGGAAATCCACAGTGGCGGTACCTATCCCTAATCGCAGACATATCTCACAGAACTATGGGCTTCAAACAAGCGTATATACATGTCAAGTAGAATTACTTGATGATACAGGCCAAGATTGAATCTATCAAATGGGTTACATCGATATATGAACCGGACCATTTTGTCTTCGAAATGCTAAATATTCACCACTCAGTCATATCCAAGAATTCAAATACATCGCAGTAGAACTTTTCGTAGCTGTTCCAATTCCCTTACCCGGAGGTAGGGGTCCATGACATATGTAAAAGCGCTACTGCTGTATGTTCTATACTATTTTTCCCAACTTAGTAATATTTTCGTTTCAGCGATTAATTATTCTTGAGATATTTCCGTATATGATTTATATCTCTTTTTCGCTTCCGTTAATGCGAACTAAATGTATTTCCATGCGTGATTTGTCCCTTCTCAGCTGCATACTAATCGAACGACGAAAAACAACATTAACATTGTCTCCTTGAAAGACTCTATCACAATGGGTAATGGAAAATGTATACGCAAGGATTCCGTCAATGTTTGCCCAATTGTTTGGGACGAGCTTTATGCAATATTCTCAATATACATAATAGTTCATCAAGCTGCATGGTAAACACGAAGCTAACAGATGCTTACAAACGATACAAATGTTTTTTTTATATATATATATTGAAAAGAAGCGACAGGATCTGCCTCTATTTACCATGAATGTTTAACATGCTAAATCATATGCCAACGGTAGAATCCAAACACTGGTTTACATAAAATTACTTAAGCAACCTTTCTTCGCTTTGCGTACATATTTAGCACAACCCTGATAATTTTTACCTATCTATATTGCAGGAAAGGGCATTTTGACCCAATGAATACAAAACAGATCTGACGGGATGCGGTTACTTTTCCTTCTCTCGATGGGACATTAGTTATGGGACTGTTCTTCTTAATATGGAGAACATAGTTGAGCAATAATTCTATAGTACTTTGTAACACAGCCTGTATCTTTGTACTTCAACAACAGTACATTTATATCATGGTAGAAACTGGAATTTCGAAAAATATTGTGTTGTTTTAAACACAATTTGGCGCGAAAATGACTTCAACACAAACAGTTTGTGTTAGAATCAACACCAATCAACACCATTTTGTGTTGAAATCAACATATCTACACAAAATTGTATCCTTTTGAACACCGGTTCGTGTTGATTTAACACCAACTGTGTTGTTTTCAACGCAATTCTGGTGCTAAAATGGCTTCACCACAGTGTCGCTTCTACCGGTAGGAACTATACTGAAAGAAAAATTCCTTAAAATTTAAGGAATATTCCCCGAATATTACACCAGCGGAATAGTCCTTAAAATTCAACAAGGATTATTCCGTAACATGTTATGGAATTTCCTTAACATGGTGGGGACTATTCCTGAGTTATGTTAAGGAATATTCCGCTGGTGTAATAGTCGGGGAATATTCCTTGAATTTTTAAGGAATTTTTGTTCTGTGTAGGATCTCCCATTTAACTGACGAAATCTTAGATTCTACCAAATGAAACTGGAAATCCTGTTGAAACAGGTGGTATCTCATATTCTACAAGGCTGATACACTAAAACTGCTCAGTAACCATCTTCGCATAACCAAGTCAAACACCACACGTGTTGCCTTTGCTGAACATAACACATTATCTGGTCAGAACACGGGTTTGGTGATGTCATAGCTCTATAAATATTGCGTGGTCCATATTAGGAGAAGGTAAAATTCAAAATTGATTGGCTATTCGAAAGAAATTATCACCAATACAACCGCCACTTGCCATATTCGGAAATCATAGGCAGACATCAACGAAAATCCTCGCTGCACGATGTTGGCAAGCTCCTATCTTGAGTGGCTGTATGACATCACGTGCGTTTTCCGGTTTGAACAATTTACATTATTCATTAGATCAAGGTAAATGACGCAACGTTAGTGTAGTATTTAACTTGAAATGTGAAGATGGTCAATAACAAGCTGAAACAAAATTATAGGGACAGGAATCATGAACATTATGAAGATGCCAAGAATAGAAAATAATGGACTGTGTTTGACAGACACAGTTAAGTATCTAGGATGAATAGCATCGCAATATTAATTTGTTATTGGATGTGCCGATGTCTGTTTTGCTATCCATACTTCCCCAGATCAACACAAAATTAGTGTTGACAAACGGGTACCAAATCGAAAAAATAACTCATGAGGTAAATATAATAAACGGTTTTCACCATGATTTTACGAATTTACGCTTGCATTTCGGCTTGATATAAAGGAAAAGCATCTTCATATTGTCACCAGGTGTAATAAGACATTCTAGGAAAGGATGTGGAGTGGGCTAATGGAGGAACATGACTTATGCACAAATGGGAGTTCATTCAGCTTGTTCATTTATACATGTAGGTCTTAATCAAACCTTACCATTGTGAGCTTATTCATACATGTTGTATGTACCTGCCTCATCATGTACAATGATGTAGGCCTAATATTAAACTTGACCAAGCGTATGTACTTGAATATGTTTTGCATGGACAACATCAAAATTTCCATTAATTTACAAAGTCTGACAGAAAAATTTCCGTTTAAAATTTAATATTAATTAATGGCATTCTGTTAGACCAACATGCTGGTGTAACATATTGTTATACACTGCCAGAGCCTGTGTACCTCCTTACATATTCAAAGTTTGACGTCGATTCTACAATAAGAACCTGGAATGCCAGTTCCCACTGGTACAATCGTAGATTCTACCAGATGTCAGTTCTACCATGATATATACATGACGCTTCGGTTGTGTACCCGAATATTCCAATGCCACAGGCACTTATACCGCACAAAATATTTTATTTGATAACCTTCCTGTATGGGATTTACGCAGTTGAACAATGCATGGTCGCCCAGCATGAACAATGCCATTGAATGTAGAACCTTTAACCCTTAGCCAAAATGCCCCACCCCTCCCCCCCCCCACCCCTACCGAACTTTCTGCGCTATCTCCGGAACGACAAACAATGGGGAGCTGAAACTCCGTGACTTTATAGTCTCTCATATTGGGGTCATTTTGAGCCTATTTGCATAACCCCCCGAGCAGTGGATCATGGGCAAATTCAAGATGGCGTCCAAGTTGGGGTACCAAAAAAGTTTGTTTCAAAATTTCTAATTTTCCGCGATGAAAAGTGGACAAAAACAATTTTATTTTCTATCACATTAATATTTACTAATTTATCACACAGTTTTTGCGGGGAAATTGCATAAATAAAAAATTCGGGAAATCTGACCGAAAAATCGACCAAACAATGCCGTTTTTGAAAATGACGTCACTGTGAGTCATCAAAGCGGCCATCTGGGATTTTTTTTTTACATTTTCTGGTAGAGCTTGACCCAAGTCAAGTGTTGTAAGTTTCAGCTCCCTAGCTCAAGGGGTAAGAAAAATAATTTCGCCCCCCTCCCCCCACAGGCCTGGACAGGTCCCAAAAAGCCCAGGCCAGATAGGGGTAAACCATGATGATACTGACAGTTGATGACGAGCTCTGGTGGAAATGTTGGCAAAAAATAATAATATCACAGCAATATCCTACAATGTTTCAATTTAGATTACGAGCGGCTAGTCCGTCATTCATAATTCAGCCGTCGTCCATTAAAGAATTTAGATGTCACACTATGCAGATAGAAAGCAAACAGATGAACAGACGGACAGACAGACAGACGGAGTAAGCACTTAAGCATCCTGGCCTACTTAGTAAATGGATTCATAATACAGTACATCACCACTTTCATGTCACGTGCGCTATGCGATTGCCTGGTGAAAAGATGGTTGGGCCCCTTTTTTCGAACCGTAACATGTTGCATCAAAACTGTATTCAATTTTACTTGTTAATCTCAGCTCTGGCCCATCGTGGTTGCCTCTAAGTCAAGTTTTAGATTATTCCTGCATGTCACAGGCTATCGTTCCAGTTGATAATCTAAACAGGAAACAAGCTGTTACTTCGACAAATATTTACTCCTTAGTCCCCTACTGCAGTTTATCGGTTTGAACAAGAATCAGACCAATGCGCCTGTTGGAGAAAGACAAATAATCAAATATGTTATTGGTTGAGAGGTGTTGAGACTATTATGTATGTTTTGGAATTTTTATCCTGGTCAGATGAAGCACGAAAGTATAGCAGGACGAAGAACATGAGTAAAGTGATCGTACATACCTAATGGCATCCAGCAGATAAGGTAAGCTCCAATCAGGAGAAATATAGACTTGATTACTTTTCGATTTTTACTTCTGTCTTTCATGTCTTTTGTTGTTTGTGTCTGGGAGGCAATTCTTCTAGCGTGTTGTCTTGAAATCTTGTAGAGACTGGAGTAAGCAAACGCCATGGAACCCATTGGTAAAATAAAACCCAGGACAAATACAATCATGATGTAGCTTACGGTGAAAGTTTCGAAGAAGTTGCGACTCGTGACATCAGGTTTATGCCATCCAGCTAATGGAAGCAAACCCATTATAACACAGCCTACCCAGGTGATGACACAAATTATGTGGTGTGTCCGGGTGGTCACCAGTGACTCGTACCGTAGGTGCATAGTGATTTTCAGGTAACGGTCGATGGTCAGAAAGATCAAGAAAAATGTGGAGGCCAAGAAGAAAGAGCAAATAAATCCCATCCGGAACAAGTACTCATAGTCGTTATCAAACCCACATAAAGTTATTACCACCACATACAATATAAATACACCGATTAGTGCGTCAGACGTTGCTAGATTTTGGATGAAGACGTTACCGGGCGTCTCACGGACCCGCCTTTCTTTGATGAACCCTAAAATTACAATACCATTCAGAATGCAGGTAGACGAACCAACAAGGCAGAATATTATGTTGACCAGTATATGAATTAATGGTAGAGGTGGAAGTTCATTGTTGCCCCCCTCGGCCCCTGAACTGTTGCTCCTATTTGCTTCGATAAGTGCCATCTTGGCAGCAGTAACGTTATCTGTGGTGGTGTACCTGTGGGAAGGTATATACCACTCGCGAAAATCATCCCAGGTGAAGCCGTCGAAATGAGTATTTCTGATTCCTCGTTCCGATCGATCATATATATACCTCAGCCGATGTAGAAATGAGCCGTGCTCGATTGTATATTTAATACCACGCACTAGGAAGCTGTCTCTGATTGGCCTGCGAGGGCGTAATCCCGTATATAACAACGATTATATTATCGGAAAGCCTTTCTGTCAGACGGCCAATATTAAGCCGCATCAAGGTTATTTCCTGATTTTTCATTGCGATACACCATCATAATTATCTTGTTTACCAAAGCAGACATTCTGTTGGATCTTTGGGTACAAAATTTCTTTTAGGCCTACGCCTGAAATCACCTGAACGGAAGACGCTGTTACTGGTACATGAAGGATGTTGATTAGGTTGAATATGGATGTCTCCAGTGAAGATGGCTGATTCTGTCTGACTTAATTTGCTTGTAAAAATTTCATTTATTTACAATATTTCAGTACTTTCATTTGGGATCTCTATGGTACATCCGTTAGGAAATATCTTGCAAACACGTCTGCCGTATATATGTATAACATGACAGGTACATCTGAGATGAAATGACGGTTATACTGATATCCGAGCAGCCTTAGAATAAATTTATGGAGGAGTTTTGAGCAGCATGTTTCGAAGAAGAAAACAGACCTGATTGAACTAATCAGTCTGTCCTGTGCTGTCGTCACACAGCCATCTGAAAATCAACAATTCATTACGGCCCTCGTGAATTCTTTGACTGTGCGACCTAGATAGTCAACCTAGTACTGTCAATGTAATTATAAAAGAATACTTGTCCGGGAGCCACTCGCGAGAACATGTCATTCCGTTGCACCCCACACGTATGCTTTGTATGACTTCTTTTTCTGGAAGATCAAGATCTCTCGGTCAATTAAATACCTGATGTAGATATCTACGGTGGTGCCTAAGGTTGCTACATGCACTTGTTTGATGCGGACTGGTTTTGAATTTTTTTTAACCGGAATGGGGGTAGGGATAGGGGTAAGTCGACCTAGTACTGTCCGTGTAAGTATAAAAGAATATAGTCCGGGAGCCACTCGCGAGAACATGTCATTCCTTTGCACCCCGCACGTATGCTTTGTGGGACTTCTTTTTCTGGAAGATCAAGATCTCTCGGTCAATTAAATACCTGATGTAGATATCTACGGTGGTGCCTAAGGTTGTTACATGCACTTGTTTCATGCGGACTGGTTTTTAATTTTTTTAAACCGGAATGGGGGTAGGGGTAATTTAGCGATCTGAAACTTGCACTAATTTACCTCCGAATAATCACCTTTCAGATAAAACAATCCGAATTTCTCTAGCTAATTTGGTCACGTTATAGTGACGTCATAAGCTCGAACAGTCTTTCGTGATTTTTGGGGAATATTTTCTCCGATTTTCTCTGTTTCTTTCACAGTAATTCCTTCTTTGTGATATTTGCCATATAATCTTGAAAGATATATATGTCTCCCGTTTAATTCTAGACCAGATACGTCTTTCTATCAGGTTGGTTGGTTGTTTGAAGTTTAATGTCGCACCTAACCTTATTGGTCACGCGGCGACCGTGTCTTTCAAAGTGCCGTTGACCTCAGCATGGATTCATATAGATGTTCTCCCGTCATGACACATTACAACCCAGTGGGGGTAGGGGTGATTACCGTCCTATATTTTCTTTAGTTCGCGGTTTATCATACTGATATGCTCCACGCTTTGCTTTTGGATATTGACCTGAAAGAAAGTGTAATCAGACTCCCGGTAACTGCTTTAATTTCGTCACTATGACGTCATGAATCTCGAAATTGTATTTTTCCTTTATTTGTGTCTGATTATCGCGCCTTGTTATGTTTTTCCTTTCTTTATTTCTATAAATTGTTTCGCTTATATCTGGATCGTGTTTATCGTAACATGTGTCTAATTCCGCTTAACCCGGGGCTAGGGGCCGTATGAGCCCATGTACTTCAAGATCCTCATGGTACTCATATGAACAGTCACAATCAAAGCGTGGCTGAGGTACATCATTTTTAGATGACGACTCTATAACGAATATTATGGATTAAGAATAATGATCAGCGATACGGATTTGATATTTTGGAACATCATGATGTCTTGCCGGCATCATTGAAAATTGTTGACCGCTTCTCTCTTGCAGGAAACAAGCCTATGTTTATGTATACTTTGTCTTTTTGAATTTGGTGCTAATACTGTTATATGGAAATGGAATAGGTCTTTGGATTATGGACGCGGATATTCTCTAATGGACGACGGCTGGATTATGAATGACGGACTAGACGCTTGTAATTCAAAAGGTTTCATTTGAACCAAGTGTCGTTCAGAAGTAAATTAATATGATTTTGTGGGTGACAAACTAATAATCTGGCCTGAAATAAGACAGAAAAAAAATCTGATTGAGAGTGCCCCAAACTGTAAGCAAATCCTCACAAAAATCGGGGTTAGTTGAAATTCCTCATGTCTCTTGTCCACCCATTTTACATTGTGAAAACTTGGTATATACTGAATTTTGTATGGGTATACGTAACTTTGATACAATTACAGCAAATGGTTGTGAGGAAACATTAATTGTAATGAATAATTAATTGCTGGATATTGTCTGTTTGCTCAATCTTGTTTGCAATGAAGTAGATTCGAAATGGCAACCGTGTAGGGATGGTTTGATATCTTGGTAAACTAAGATGGTATAGGGCCGTGAGGATACTTCATAGTCTCCACTTGAACAGCTGCAATAATGCCGAGATACTTAGGCTACGTTCGAGAATCAACCGCATTCTCGGGTATGAATGTGAGGTGCCGATGGAGGCTTTCCTGTAGAGTCATATGGTTGTTCTTTAGCTGCCAGACTTCGCCAATTTTTACCCCTCGGTCATTTTGTCGTCGCCATGTACGTCCGTCCGTCCGTTACCGCATTCTAGGCAAAAGAGCTTGAAACACAACCACGAAATTTGTAACACTTATTTATCTAGTGCTAAGTCAGACGCCTATTGAATGTGGCCCCCTCTGATTTTGTGATACATATGCTTGAATGAAATCAGTTTTAGATAATTAACTGTGTTTGGTACAGCTACCTGATTATGAGGAAACTTTTTTATCCAGTTGTAGTCTGGATGCCCACAAAAAAAATAGTTGTCTCGGTCCATATGGAGTTATGCCCCTTTCGGATGTAATAATCTCCGATTTTGTGGTCTGTAGTTGAATGTACAAGTTATATCTGCATATCCGTGTTCGGTACAGGTGCTAAATTTTGAAAACTTATTTATCTAGTTGTATTCTAGAAACGTACAAAAAAATCATCGTCTCGGCCCTTATTTATTGAGTTATGCCCCTTTTCTGGTGTAATAATCTTGAATATGCTTGAATGTAACCCGTTATATCCGAAGAACTGTGCTCAAATCAACTGGAAACTTATTTATCTACTTCTACAAGCCTAAAAAAGTTTTCGTGTATTGTGTGTTGTGTATCAATCTAGATATGATTTTGTGATATATATTCTAGAATGTAGCTGTTATATCTGGAGAATTGATGATATTTTCTAAAAAGGACAATTCTGGATGATTAGTATAGCCATAATATGTTGCACATTCTCGGTATATTTCTCAATTGGTTGGGGGAAGCCGAGGAGTTTTGTGAGTCACACCCTCATGTTCTCACCTTTATAATAGGTAATAGAGACTTTTTGGTTGACTCAGTCGACTTAGAGGCCGCGCTGGCGGGGTGTCTTTTCATGTTTCCGCGGTTCCGACATTGTGGCACCATAATACGGGGTAGATATATGGACTGGTCTTTGGTGTAAACATTAGGGTAAACGGACACGGTGACCCTATCTCCCCTCCTCGACTGCAAGTGGATTAGTTCAGATGCGACCATTATGTCATAATGCTATTAAATATTCATGGTATGGGCGCCCAGAACACAAAATTCAATTGAAATATGTAATATATGACGGCTGAATATTGAATGAGGGAACGCCTGTATTAAAAAGTTGGAAGTATCTCCATCGAAACGTCAGTTTCATACCATTAAAGAAGATGTTATCCATAAAATCAACTAAAGTGTTACAATATCCATGGTCGGATATTGACGTATATCGGTAACAAAGAAAATTCATAAAAAACAACAAGAGACCAATTAGTGAGGTAGCTTAGGGCCATATTTTGGAAAGATCGTGACACGCTGGACCAAAGCACCAAACTTGGCACACCCATCACTTGAGACATATAGAACAATATCAGAAGGGGTGCCCGTTGCTCTGGGCTCTGTGATGCCCTCTGGTCCCCAAAAGGGCATCTGAGGGGCAATATTGCTATTCAAAGAATAGTTAGCCTCCCAACAGCTTCGTTATTTTTATTATCCTTAAGGCTGGGAAGCTGAAACTTGCCACACTGTATCACTGGTTCAAGCCCTACCAGAAAATGTCACAAAATCCAAGATGGCCGCCATGATGACAACATTTTCCAAAAATAAGCCATTTTCCTGACAATTTTTCGGTCATATTTTTCGATTTTTTTTATTTATGCAATTTCTCCGCAAAAACTGCGTGATAAATTAGTAAATATTATTGTGATGTGAAATAAAATAGTTTTTGTCCACTTTTCATCGCGAAAACGCAGAAATTTTGACGAAATATGACAAAAACATCAATTTTCTGGTACCCCACGTGGCCGCCATCTTGAATTTACCCATGATACTCTGCTCAGGGGGTCATGTATATAGGCTCAAAATGACCCCAATATGATAAACGATAAAATCCTGGAGTTTCAGTTCTCCATTTTTTGTCGTTCCGGAGATAGCGCAGAATATTTGGTAGGGTTAATTTTGAAGGAATACGAGGAAAACAGAACTTTCCAGTTACACCCTAATATCATCCATTTTCAATTTACTCATGATGCTCTGCTCCGAGTATTATATGCTGCAGGCTCAAAATAACTTCAATATCATAAGCTATAACTGCGCTAAGTTACAGCTCTCAACGTTTATTCATTTTGGATCACCAGGGAAAAATTCTCTTAGAAGGAAGTGGGGTGGCTGAAACCACCTAAACCAATTAAGTTTACATAATCGCCTGTGTAAAGGGAAACAATCGCCCCTATTTTCATGTAAAACTTGAACTGTGATTCAGCTTTCTGTCTCGTAAAATGGGGGGAATAGCTGGACATACTCAAGGCTGGCCAGGTTAGTTTTTCTGGGTTATTCTTGCATTTACCAGGTTTACCCCATGTTGAAGCGTTTACTCCATCAGACATCCTCAACGCTCACCCATTAACATTCGATGCGTTATTTGTTTGATCTGATCTGTCATCACAGCACCCGAGCTAGCGTATCTAATTTCGCTTAAGCCGGTGCTAGGGGCCGTGTGGATATTTCATAATCTCCACATGAACCGCTACAATAAATGCGCGGCTGAGATACTAAGGCTACATCCGAGAATCCACCGTATTCTCGGGACTGCATCTTTGGTGCTGAGGGAAGCTTTCCTGTTGATATGAGTCATATGGTTGCTTTTTAGTCGCCAGACGTCGTCAATTTCTCCCACCGCTTGCTTATCGCTCCAATTTCAATATTTCTACTTTCAAGTTTGAGAGATGAATAGCTGATTTTTTTTTGTCTAAAACTACATCTAATATATTCCACTGGGTGCCAAGACCATTACATATATATGTGCATGGTTCAGCACCCGTGCATTACTCTAATTATATGCCGGTTGTGCATGTACACTGTAAGAAAAATGATACTGAAAGGGGAGGATCAATTGTGTTTAGTGGATTCAGATCCAGTCCCCCCCCCCTTTTCCCAATGAACTTTTCTCTGGGGCTCGCAACCGTTTAAAGCTAGCACTTTGTGTCTTTATAACAAATCAAATTAGGGGCATTTTATTCTCGGAAAAGAGCATCATGGGTAAATTCAGATTTGACGAAACGGTGGTGTACCTCGAAAATTTTGTTTTTGGAGTATTTTCCTCAAAATTTGTGTATTATTCTACGTAAAACTACCCAATAATATCTTAAATCACATCAGATGATTAATTACTAATTCGCAAGGTAATTTAGGCAAAGAAAATTGCACAAGTAAAAAGTTTGAAAATTGGATTCGGAAAATCAGAAAAATGGCTTATTTTTATAAAATGACGTCACCGTGACATCATCATAGAGACCATCTTGAATTTTGTTACATTTTCTGGTAGCACTGGAACCCTAGATATAGTGTGGCAAGTTTTAGCTTCCTAGCCTCAAGGATAATAAAAATAATGAAGATATTGGTAAGCTATCTATGTTTTAATTGGTAATATTTCTCCTTAACCCTACCTGGCCTGGAGGGGGGACATTATGCCCCCCCCACCCCCTCAAACTTTCTGCGCTATCTCCGGAACGACAAAAAAACAGAGAGCTGAAACCCCGTGACTTTATAGTTTATCATATTGCGGTCATTTTGAGCTCATTTGCATAACCCCCGGAGCAGGGGATCATGGGTAAATTCAAGATGGCGGCCACGTGGGGTACCAGAAAATTGATGTTTCTCTCATATTCCTTCAAAATTCTGCTTTTCCGCGATGAAAAATGGGCGAAAACTATTTTATTTCACATCACATTAATATTTACTAATTTATCATGCAGTTTTTGCGGAGAAATTGCATAAATAAAAAATTCGGAAAATCTGACCGGAAAATCAACCAAAAAATGCGGTTTTTGAAAAATGACGTCATCAGAGCGGCCATCTTGGATTTTTTTCACATTTTCTGGTAGTGCTTGACCCAGGGGTATATTGTGGTAAGTTTCAGCCTCCTACATGTAACTCAAGGAGTAAGAGAATGGCCTCCAGGCCACGACAGGTCCCAAAAAGCCCAGGCTAGATAGGGTTAAATGCCCTTTTTGGGGGCCAGAGGGCGTCACATGATCCAAAGTGATGGGCACCCCTTCTGATATTGTTTTGTATGCCTCAGGTGATGGATGTGCCACGTTTGGTGCTTTGGTCCAGCGTGTCACGATCTTTTTGCTAAGCCACCTCACTGAATGAAAGGAGGTTTTACCGAACGGTGACTAAAAAAAAAGAAGAAAAAAAAGAAGTATCATCAAAGTTAGCAAGATCACATAGAACATTGTATATGACAGTAAGATATGTGATTCTAAAAAACTTCACTAACGTTCCGTAGTGTTCGAGTGGCATATGAGATATAATTCTTCAGAAGTCCAGAGTTTTTTGAGACAACGACTGTTCGGAGAAATAAAGCTGAGAATATTGAATATGCTCTTATCAATGCCGATACTTAATTCATAATTTATTAATACATTTTAATAATTTTGGTTTTAATTCCTATCTGGGTAATTCTGTTATATACAGAAAGAAAACCGGAATATCTGATCATTGAACCTTCAAACGGTTTTGTTTGACGACATGGCTATACTGAATGTAGGATCTGATGTTTGTATTTGTGCATGTATATCATATAAATCAAAGATCATAATCCATACAAAGCTGTCCCATCATTGTCTCACTTCATGTTTGAAAATAGTTTGTAGATACAATGAATAAAAATTTTCTCAATAATTTCTCACCTAAATTCATTTCTTTAATTTCATGTAACATTCAATCATTTCATCTGGCAAATTAACTGATTTCCTCTAATTAAGTATCGAACGACGACGTTATCGTGGTAGATTGTGAAGGTCTGGTTCTCTCGTTATTATCACCCGAAAAGTTGAATCCAACTTCTTTCTGGATGTCCACAATTTCGACATGACACTGATGGAGTTAACAAATGCAAGCGGCAAATTTATATACACCCGTTCTCGATTAATGATTGACCACTAGGTAGATTAAGGATAGCTATCCCCTTAGAGGGTCAAAACTGGTCATTTTTTTTATTTCTGCATTCAAATATTCACTATTTCCTCTAACATTTGGTGAAAAAATGAAACCAAAATTATAAATAGACGTCCTTCAATATTAGGTTTAACAATTTAGTTTCCGAGGCACTGGGTGTGGGTATTAGCATGATCTGCTTAATTTGCGATATTGACACTGAGGGTTAGGCCTTCACAACCACTATAACATTCCGTTTAACCTTTTTTCATCGATAGTCAGTCTTGGTTCTTAATTGTGCTTGGCTACAAGGCAGATTTTCCAACCGTTATTACATAGTATCTCTCGTTATTTGTATATTTTGTAGGTGGCATTTAAGATCCCAAGTTTCCAAAACTTGTATATTTGACCTATAATTCAACGAGATGGTACAGACTTGATCGGGGATAACATACTGGTGTTGAGAATGAGGACGTGCATTCCGTCAATATTTTCATAATCTCCTGCTGTGTACGGTCGCTGAAGTCAAACACACTGAGGATTTATAACTTTCCATATGTTAGGTTCCAAGCTATTAATCCTACCAGACCTAGGCATTATGGACCTATCCAAGCCTGTGGGTGTATTGCGGGCGATCACTAAGTAGTTTTCTTACCCCTTTAGCTAGGAAGCTAAAACTTAACTCAAGATACCCTTGCCTTGGGCTTAACCTCTGCCCGAAAATGTAAAACAAATCTAACATGGCCGCTAGTACGGCGTCACAGTTGTGTCATTTTCTGCAGACGTCATTTTTGGTAAAATTTTCAGTCAGATTTTACGATTTTTTTATTTATGTGATTTTATTCACAAAAACTGCATGAAAGAATAGTAAACAATAATCCGATATGAGATAAAACTTGTTTACGACTTATCCGCAGACAAGCAAATATCAACGGAAACATTCGGACTTTTCTGATACCTAAACATGGCCGCCATTTTGAATATTCCAATTATCCTCTGCTCGGGGATTAGGCAAATAGGTTGAAAATGACCCCAATGTGATAAGTTACAGAGTCACAGAGTGTCAGCACTCATTTCTTTTTTCTTCGGAAATAGTTTATAGAAAGTTTGGTAGTCCTACATGCCAGATATCAGCTCATGAGTCCCAGCTCTTCGATTCGTGTATCTAAGTTCCAAGACGATGCGACCATATACTTAAACATTTCTAAATGAATAAATACAGAAATGGTGACGGACATATACGAGCATAATATTATCCGATAAGCAGCAGCGGTCCCTGATATATCGCTGGGTACCGATAAATTGATGTCAAACTATCAGCATATGGGGCCATCTAATTTCTTGGCACATTATGATGTTATATATTCCTATCGCATTTGCCTGTTATCAGTTGAGTGAGTATCGTTGACTTCACATATTTATATCCGCTGTATCTGTATCAGGAAAAATAAATACCAATATTTTCAGGGAAACAATGAATTATATTCATAATACGATATCAATAAATAATTCTACACCATGAGATTAGCAGATGAGGCTGATTGCATCGTGATACGGCCAAGAAGGAGGGAATTCCCAATATATTCACACTTAAACCCCAAACATATATGCACGAACATTTACTAAAGAAAGAGCCAGTCCCAAGGTGTATTCCATGCCACGAAGATCTCACAGTTAAACATATTCTTATCGACTGTATAGATTTTAAGATTGTAAGAGATTCTTTTTATCGAGCAACTACTTTAGATCTTTTTGGTCGAGTGAGGGAGAATGTGTTTTAGGTTATTTGAGAGAAATCGGTTTGTTGCATGAGTTTTAATGTGTGTATGTTTTAATGTGTTGGATTACTAAGTTATTAACTTGAATATTTAGAATTTTGTTTGATCGTCGCTATATACACGTAGCTGGAATATTGCTGAACGCTACGTTAACCCTGAATTCTCTCTCTCTCTCTCAATTTACTCATGTGTGTTTATTTGCACGTGTGCATATTAACGTATGTCTGTACATGTATAATTTGGTAAGCGTTCACACTAGTGTAACAAAATGTAAGTGAAACGAGACGCAAACCATAATTGTAATCTATCAGTTCAAAGGTCAATTGCCAAGGGCACCATGGATTAAACGGAAATAAGCATTTTATGCACAATAATTCAAGTTACCTTCATCAAATTTCACAGGTGGCTTACTCTGAAAAGTGTAATGACACGTATTGATATCAGTCACAATTCCAAACGCCAATTGTTGTCATGACCCAATAAGAAATACGGTCAAAGATCAATGTCAGAGAATATATTTCGGTTTGGCGATAATAATTTATGGCGACAAGGAGCATGAATGTTCCACTGAACATTTTGTTTTGTTTGAATAGTATTATCCCTCTTTTACTCCAAATACACGGTAGGCATATTTGCTCTGCATTCACATGACCAGATTTGCATAAAGTGCAAATTTACACATGTGTAAATATACTTTTGCAGAACCTCCGGACCAGATGCAAATTTACTCGCGTTCACATGCACACAATTTACTCACCTGTGTAAAAATACACATGTGTAAATTTACACATGTGCAAATATACTTTTGCACCTGCTCTTGACCTGATGCAAATAAACTCAAAGTGCAAATATACATACATGTGTATTTCCGTTCACATGACAAGAAATACACAGTTTGCACACGTGTATTTTATTTTGCACAGCATGCAAATTTACAAGGGAGTGGATACATGTGCATGAGATCGGGGCTTTAGCCACAATCATTTTCTCAAGCTAGCTATACTGTCGAATTTTTGTGGCTCAATTAAGTTAAATCGGAAACGCTTACCAATGTGTGGCGTGTTGGTCAGTTATCTCCTTGCACATGTGTCAAATGACGTGATTTTACCAATTCGATATCAATTCAAATAAGATACCAATGACCCATTGTTCGCTGGGGAAAAGCAGGATCATTTTTTGAAAGAATTTGCCGTGCAAAAACTGAAAAATTCTTACAAAAGCACAAACAAATGGTTAACAGCCATTTCCTTCATACGCTCAATCGAAATAACATATATCCTGTGTTCAATACGTGTTATAATAAACAGTATTTCTCTCGGTTGAAGCATGAATTAAATGGAAATTGTTTTCTCTGGCTTATGTGAATATGTAATCAATTGTTTTGTTTAACAATTGAGCTTGACTATACAGGGCGGTGATTTCGTGTCCTGAGATATGTATTGAACTAAGGTACTGTTGTAGTCGATGGACTGAGACCGTGCTGGTAAATTTCGAACAAATTAATTTGTAATATATTAATTGCAATAATATTTGATGATAATAATTTGATAAATATTGGGTAGGGTATTGTATTGGTATTTGGATAGTGTCTGTGTTGTTTGTTTATGTCTCGAGGTATGGCTTACATATATAGTTTGTTATCTGATTGTGGCATTGTGTTTGTGGTACAGTTCATTGATAAAATGAGTAACCTCTCTACCCCCATTGGTTGCGGGCAGCTTTTCTCCTCATTATGACTGATTGTGGTTTTATTGTTTAGGCCACTTTCTAGTTGTATTTGTATATAATTTTTGTCTGATATAGTTCGTTTGCGTTTGACTTCATCGAGGGTATTAAAATATCAGAGTATTATATGTGGCAGTTTTCTATCGGTGTTGTGAGAATAAATCCGGCGTGCAGTCCCAGCAGTGACTACCAAACACTGAGTTAACCCTGCCAGGCCTGATGAGGGGGGGTCACAAACTTTCTGTGCTATCTCCGGAACGACAAAAGTTGAGAGCGGACACTCCGTGACTTTATAGTTTGTCATATTGGGGTTATTTTGAGCCTATTTGCATAACCCCCGAATAGGGGTCATGGAAATTTCAAGATGGCGGCCAGAAATATGTTTTCGTCATTTTTCTTCCAAATTTCTGCTTTTCCGCGATGAAAAGTGAGCAAAAATTATTTTATTTCACATAGCATTAATATTTACTAATTTCTCGCCTAGTTTTTGCGGAGGAACTCCATAAATGAAAAATTAAAAAAATCTGACCGAAAAATAGATAAAAAAAAGTCGTTTTTAAATATGATGTCACTTGGATTGTTTTTAGATTTTCTGGTAGAGCTTGACCCAAGGGTATAGTGTGGTCAGTTTCAGCCCCCAGCTCAAGGGGTAAGGAAAATAATGAGGGGGAGACCGAAATGGCCCCTCCCCAGACCTGGACAGGGCCCAAAAAGCCCAGGCCAGATAGGGTTAAATGAATGAGTTGATTATTGAGATTTTGTTCACCGGTACTCAATAAACAAATGAAACGTGACTAGAGAACCTTCTGGAAAAATGGCGGTGACGACATTGTAGAAGAAGTCTACGGTCACCGCGTTAATTATTGATGGCAGGGATGCATTGTTAGATGTTCTGATTACATAATGTTCATATATTCACTCGATCTCCTGAGGTGCATAATCTAAATTGTCCACAGAAAAATAATTCTCATTGGGTTACAATAAATCTTGGTCTGAGTAATCAATTCGTTGTATTACATACACTTTGCGTTGATGTGAACCCTTTCGCAGGAGACATGGCTATTGCAGTATACTGGAAAAGGAATGCAGAAAACCAGATACTAAAGCAGGTTTCTGAGATTTGGTCTGTTCAAATGTGATTATATTGAAGTCTAAATTGGATTATGTGCATTAAATACGGTTACGACTGGTATCGGATATGATAACATGTGGTATGAGAATCGTGAACGTCCTTGCTGATAACCGCTTCCAACAGACACCGGCAATACATGACGAACATTGGAATTCCCTTACGAGTGATATACTGGCTGGGCTAGACTCAGTGTCCAAGATGATAGGAACTGTGGTCAGTCTCGTATCCTGGCACATGTAGACACCATCGTGAAATGACTGAAAAATTGTTTAACCCTATCTGGCCTGGGCATTTTGGGACCTGTTGTGGCCTGGTGGGGGGGGGCCGAAATGGCCCCCCTAATTATTTTTCTTACCCCTAGAGCTACGGAACTGAAACTTACCACACTACACCCTTGGGTAAAGCTCTACCAGAAAATGTAAAAATCCAAGATGGCCGCCTTGATGACGTCACAGTGACGTCATTTTCATAAACGGCATTTTTTGGTCGATTTTTCAGTCAGATTTTCCGAATTTTTTATTTCTGCAATTTGTCAGCAAAAAATGCATGATAAATTAGTAAATATTAATGTGATGTGAAATAAAATAGTTTTTGCCAACTTTTCATCGCGGAAAAGCAGAAATTTTAAAGAAATATGACAAAAACATCACTTTTCTGGGACCCCACGTGGCCGCCATCTTCAATTTACCCATGATCCTCTGCTCGGGGGGTTATGCAAATAGGCTCAAAATGATCCCAATATGATATTCTATAAAGTCACGAAGTTTCAGCTCTCCGGTTTTTGTCGTTCCGCAGATAGCGCAGAAAGTTTGGTAGGAGGGGCCATTTCGGCCCCTCCCCCCAGGCCAAGTAGGGTTAAAACGATGTTAAATCCTGCTCACTCACTAACGAAAAACGCAGGGAAAGGACGAACATGGTACATGATATGGACATTGTTAACCCAGTAACTCTAACAGCCATGGGAGAGTCCATCGTTTCCTCTATCAAACTTTCTACCCTATTTCCGGAACGACAAAATAAAATGAGAGTTGACACTCCGTGACTTTGTATTTTATCATATTTAGGTCATTTTGAGCTTATTCACATAACCCCCGAGCAGAGGATCATGGGTAAATTCATAATGGCGGCCGTGTGGGGTACCAGAAAAGTAATGTTTTCGTTATTTTTCTCTAAAATTCATGCTTTTCCTCATGGAAAAGAGGGCACAAACTATTTTATTTCACATCAGATTATTATTTACTAATTTACAATGCAGTTTTTACGAAGAAATTACATAAATAAAAATTCGAAAAATCTGACTGAAAAATCCATCAAAAAATGCCTTTTATAAATGACCTCATAACCTCATCAAAGTGACCATCTTGAATTTTTTTTTGTTTTTTTTTTGCCTTTTCTGGTAGAGTTTTTCCCAACGGTATAGTGTACCAATGCTCAATGGTTAAGAAAAGTAATTAGAATAAAAATTGCCTCTCCAAAACAGGTCTCAAAAAGCCAGGTCAATTAGTGTTAATCAGCTGATGTGTGGCCGTGTAGTAAATATATAAACCTATCCAGCGGAAGGAGTACTTTTCTTTCAATCTATATATCACTCGTTGTACTAACTTGAGTAATTATACCACGCACAGAATCAGGGTGGTCCGTAATCTATAAATATATAAAACGTATTATTACGTAACGTCAGAAGCGTATCGGAACATTGTGAGCACCATAAGGACGTCATAACAGTGATGATGATGTCACAAGCGAATACTGCCAATTCAACTATTAATTGCCCAAGTGTAACTTCGACAATTAAGCAAACTACATGTAGTATTGTGGGGAGGGGGAGAGAATTTGGTGCCTCGCTCAGATACTGCCCTAAATGCAGAAACTATTCATATTTCGTACATCAAAATAATTCATCCGATCTTAGGAATATTTTCGCCTCAAATCATATAACGTTCGGAAAAGCTGCGTAACTGACCTGCGATTTTGGGAACATCAACAACAACACCCAAATATGAGTCGATTTTCGACAAAATACACCAAATTCTGCTGACGACTGAAAGTGTCCAGTACGCAAATGAGACGTTGATATCTACTAAGACTTTTTTTCAAATAACTGCTAGGTTTTAGAAAAGTGCAAATCCATATAGGGTGCGCCCTGGTATAATTGATTGTAGGCTTGCTGCGTATATGCCTAATTTGGAGTCTCGCCAAAACGTATAACATTCAGAACAGAATTGCGTGAATGACATGCGATTTCGGCGGCGGCAAGAACAACAATAACATCGCCCGATTATGAGCTGATTCTCGACAAAATTCACTAATTTCTCCTGACGGGTGGAGTATCCACCATGCAAATGAGACGTTAACATCTGCTACTACTTTTTCAAGTGATTCCACTAGCTTCCTAAAATGTACAAATCAAGTAGGTATCGCTAGCTTGCTTTCTGTATTTCTTGCTCTCTCAGACACATAGATGGCGCCACAACAAGAATCTCATTCCCATGTGCATTAATTAAACGCAACGTTAAAAGGGTGATGGAAAAGGATGCCGGACTTCTGACAAGAAGTCATAAGACGCCCCAGACAAATATACTGACTGTATATTTCTAAAAACATCACAAGAACCAAAAGCGATCCCTATGATGATTTTATCACAGCCACGCTTTTTTGTGCCTGTTCATGTGGTCATCTTGGATGAACACACGACGTCAAACACCGGCTTGAGCGGTATTAGATACAAGTTTTTCAGAGCGTTGGTGTAATAGCCCTAACAAGACATTTGTTGGAAAATGAACTAGGTGACTGCCAGATAAACTAGAGCCTTAGGCACTGAAACGGGGCTATTTAAATGTAAAATAGGCTGTTGGAATAATTCCACTAACTCTTTGATGTTCCATCTCATGGCGAAGAGCCATACTTGTAGTCTCACACATTCCTCTCAACAAGGATCTCTAGTGCATTAGTATAATTGTACACATATATAGATTTTTTAAAAAACGCTGGGACAGACATTTATTATGAAACCAACCTGATGAAATGATAAAATAATGTCTTCACTGTATGTTACCAATATTTGTAAAAAAAATCATTTTTTTTTCAGATAATCGAAAGCATATCCTTCAGCAGTAAATAACAATACGAAGCTGCGCATCTGAAAACCCCTCGGCTCTGGGTACATTCATAATGTATTCAATTTGAACCAATATGTCAGGAACACCAAGCAGTCAAGTCACAAATATACAGATTATCAAAAAATTTGCAATTAGGAATGACCCCTAGGATTTCCATCCAATCAGAGAAACCGGTTTTCATTACACAAGTTTCTTGATGCATCAATGATGTATACCAAATTTTACATCGAGCATTTAAACGGTATCAGAGATAGAGATCATTAATGATTTCGCATAAATTAAAGATGGCCGCTCATCCTTCCCGCCACTTAGAGGAACTGATGTGGTTATTAATTGAAAGTCTCTTGATACATTGGTGCTGTATACCAAGTTTCGTATAGAACACTGAAATGGTATCAGAGATATACATCATTAAAGATTTTGCATAAATTAAAGATGGCCACCAAGGTTTCCGCCCAATTAGAGAAACCAGAACTGTCATTTGTCGTAAGTCTCTTGATGCATCGATGATGTATACCAAATTTTACATCGAGCACTTGAACGGTATCAGAGAACGAGATCATTAATGATTTTGCATAAATTTAAGATGGCCGCCTATCCTTCTCCCCACTCAGAGGAACTGATGTGGTTATTCATTGCAAGTCTCTTGATACATCGATGCTGTATACCAAGTTTGGTATAGAACACTTAAATGATATCAGAGATATATATCATTAAATTTTTTGCATAAATTAAAGATGGCCGCCAAGGTTTTCAGTCAATCAGGTCCCGATTTAAAGTATCTGTATGCATCGATGATGTATACCCACTTTCATATCAAACAATTGAATGGTAACAGAGATATGTATCATTATCGATTTTGCATAAATTAAAGATGGCCTCCAGGATTTCCAGATAATCAGAAAAGCCGGTTTGATAATTCATTGAAAGTTGCTTGATGTATCGATGATGTATACTAACTTTCGTATTGAACAGTTGACTGGTTTCCGAGATATGGATCATTATCCATTTTGCATAAAATTAAAGATGGCCGCCAAGGTTTCCACCCAATCAGGTCCCAATTCAATAGGCTGCTGGTCCTTGACTAGGTAAATAAGCATACCAAATTTGGAATTCTTCAGTGGAACCGTTTTCCGTCTATCTCGCTCACGTATTGACGTACGAACAGACAAACGTACAACATGTCAATACCCCATGGCCAAAATTGGCCGAGGGGTAAAAATGAGTATTGAGATACAATGTAAAATCTTCATGCACGGTGGGTAAGGGATTTTCCATACACGTCGATTGGAGGCACCTAATTCCATACACGGGCGGTTGAACGTCCACACAAGTGCGGAAATCCGCACTTGTATGGTCGATTTGAGGCCCCCGGCTACCAAAACATAAATATTTAGCATGGAAAACGACAGGTAAGACGTGGTTTCTATAGCCTATCAAGTAACTAGGATAGTAAGGAAGAAGTAAACCTTTAAACTTGCCGTTAAAGCGGTCTAGATGTTCCTAACGAAGCCACACAAACTGACAGGTGCTCCCAGATTCAGCTTTCTACAGTCCCGCCGACTCATGAAAACATTGTTTAAGTGTGTGCAAGAGTTATTTGAAACCTCTCATGAAGTATAATTACGAGCATAATGAAGGTATTTTACATTGCAATATCGCTTGGTATCCATTTAACGCATAAAAACGCGCTGTGTACGAAACATTCGCACGGGTCCATACACGTGAGGTGGTCCGGCCATACACGGGAGTTGTCAATGTTCACTCGCTGTCAACGTATAGCTAAACTCATGCAGTAATACACGAGCTTATACAGTAATACACGAATTATTAATAATTCCAACCTTGCGTATTATGCTTGTCGTGTGCAAATGCATGTTACATATAGGGCTAGGTTACAAAAAACCTTGATTGAGGACGAGTGTGTTTAGCCCCTCTCTCCCTTCCCGCAATAACACGTGAACATTTTACTCGATGCAGTTTATTCCTTCAGTTTATAGCGAGAAAAATATATTTTAACATCGTTAGGCTTGGCTGTAGTGCTGGTCAAAGGGACACCCATTCCTGGCAACTCTGTGTCCCATTCAGCAGACACGATCGGGCCGATTCTCACATTCATGCCAACGGAAAGCTCCTCTTCGAGTTCCATGCTGTCGTCGAGACGTGCCAAACCAGAGATATCCATACTAAATACAAAAGGACACATGCAGTATTAAATATGTTTCGGGAAAGGACTGAACAGAACGTGAAGTGCAATAACTTTTGGATCAACATTGTTGATCCAAAAGTTATTGCACTGTTTCACTCAACCGATTCCCAGAGGTAAATTATTATAAACAAATACCGATACAAAGGTTTTGAATCCAGTTCTAACAAGGAGAGATATTTTGATGCAGAAATAATCAACAGCTCTGTCACAAAACGGGTTCTCCCTGAGCGTAGCTGTTACATTTTACCCTCGCCGCAAAAACAAACAGTGTTGCCTGGCTTGCGCGTGAAGCAGCCGTTGACCTACTTGTATTCACAAGCGAGCGAGTTGGTCAGGGGCGGTGAGGCATGGACGCCGTTTACAAAGCCGGCGACTATCTGGATTTTTGTGGTAGTTTACAGCTACAACATGCAGATGTACTTGGCTTGCACAGCTGGCAATTTTATGATGATTATATGGCCGTACCGGTTCTCACGGTGGTCGGTGTGCCACCGGAACTGTTTGACAACGGACCAACTCGTTTCTCGCTGCCTCTCATTGTCAGAATTTCCCCAGACACCTGATAGTGCCTACGTGCTCATCTATTTAATTTAATAACTGAAAAAGTTGAACAAGAATACGTAGCGAAGACATGTTCAAGCTAAGTTAACTCACAGGGATCGTATCATACACAAAATTACTAGTAAAGCCAGTAACTATAGATACTCTTTGGGGGGGGAGGGGGGGGGGGTGGTCCACGTGAGTTAACTGACAGGAAAATCAGCTGACGAAAGCATAAACTGTGACACTGTTGTGTTTCCAAGCGTACAAAACTTGACCTACTATATGTCACGTGCTCACCATGGGTACGATACCTTGAAAGTGACATTCCCAACCGGAGCAGGTTCAGCGTTTGTCCACGAAGACGGGGGGGGTGGACGGCTATGAGTAACGATGTTGAAATATATTTTTCTCGCTATAAACTGAAGGAATAAACTGAACTGTATCGAGAGAAAAATGTTCACGTGTTATTGCGGAAAGGGGGAGGGGGCTAAACACACTCGCCCTCAATCGAGGTTTTTTGTAGGCTAGCAAAACCCGCGAATGTCTGAAATTTTGCCCTATATGTAACATGCATTTGCACACGACAAGCATAACACGCAAGGTTGGAATTATTAATAATTCGTGTATTACTGTATAAACTCGTGTATTACTGTATGAGTTTAGCTATACGTTGACAGCGAGTGAACATTGACAACGCCCGTGTATGGCCGGACCACCTCACGTGTATGGACCTGTGCGAATGTTTTGTACACAGCGCGTTTTTATGCGTTAAATGGATACCAAGCGATATTGCAATGTAAAATACCTTCATTATGCTCGTAATTATACTTCATGAGAGGTTTCAAATAACTCTTGCACACACTTAAACAATGTTTTCATGAGTCGGTGGGACTGTAGAAAGCTGAATCCGGGAGCACCTGTCAGTTTGTGTGGCTTCGTTAGGAACATCTAGACCGCTTTAACGGCAAGTTTAAAGGTTTACTTCTTCCTTACTATCTTAGTTACTTGATAGGCTATAGAAACCACGTCTTACCTGTCGTTTTCCATTCAAAATATTTGTTTTGGTAGCCGGGGGCCTCAAATCGACCATATTTCCGCACTTGTGTGGACGTTCAACCGCCCGTGTATGGAATTAGGTGCCTCCAATCGACGTGTATTGAAATTCCCTTACCGACCGTGTCATGGTTAGATGGACTGGAGGTATGCTGGGATGCATCCTCTCATGGCATCATATTGTTTCATGTACGTCCTCCCTAGTATATTACAGTTCTATTTGGTTATCTCCCCTGTCACCTTACAGCTTCAAACACAGCGTGTCTGTGATATGCAGAGCTCTTTCTGTAGATCAGGGGGAAATGCTTGCAACATTCCATGAATATTTCAGAAGTAGAATGGAAAGAAAACAGTTCTGAATACAGGGAAGTTATTAGTAAATGATTTGACCACCACTGGATTTTTAGCCCACCATCACCAGATGGTGGGCTGTTCAAATCGCTTTTCGTCCGTGGTCCGTCGTCAGTCGTCCGTCGTCAGTCAGTCGCCCGTCCGTAAACAATTCTTGTTATCGCGATTTCTCAGGAACTACTGCATGGATCTTTCGAAAATTTGGTACACAGGTTCCCCTTGGGGTCTAGCAAGATACCTTTTCTGGTCGGATTCGCAAATCCAATATGGCCGCCAGGCAGCCATCTTGGATTTCTTCATGAAACTTTGTTATCGCGATTTCTCAGGAACTACTTCATGGATCTTTCTCAAATTTGGTAGACAGGTTCCCGTTGGGGTCTAGTTGCGCAAGATACCTTTTCTGGTCTGATTCGCAAACCCAATATGGCCACCAGGCAGCCATCTTGGATTTCCCCATGAAACTTTGTTATCGTGATTTCTCAGGAACTACTGCATGGATCTTTCTCAAATTTGGTACACAGGTTCCCCATGGGGTCTAGTTGTGCAAGATACCTTTCCTGGTCCGATTCGCAAATCCAATATGGCCACAAGCCAGCCATCTTGGATTTCTCCATGAAACTTTGTTATTGCGATTTCTCAGGAACTACTGCATGGATCTTTCTCAAATTCGGTACACAGGTTCCCCTTGGGGTCTAGTTGTGCAAGGTATCTTTTCTGGTCCGATTCGTAGATCCAATATGACCGCCAGGCAGCCATCTTGGATTTCGCCATGAAACTTTGTTATCGCGATTTTTCAGGAACTACTTCATGGATCTGTCTCAAATTTGGTACACAGGTTCCAGTTGGGGTCTAGTTGTGTAAGATAACTTTTCTGGTCCGCTTTACAAATCCAATATGGCCACCAGGCAGCCATCTTGGATTTCCCCATGAAACTTTATCGCGATTTCTCAGGAACTACTGCATGGATCTTTCTCAAATTTGGTACACAGGTGCCCCTTGGGGTCTAGTTGTGAAACACACCTTTCCTGGTCCGATTCGCAAATCCAATATGGCCGCCAGCAGCCATCTTGGATTTCCCCATGAAACTTTGTTATCGCGATTTCTCAGGAACTACTTCATGGATCTTTCTCAAATTTGGTACACAGGTTCCTGTTGGTGTCTAGTTGTGCAGGATAGCTTTTCTGGTCCGATTCGCAAATCAAATATGGCCACCAGGCAGCCATCTTGGATTTCCCCAAGAAATTTTAATTTGTTATCACGATTTCTCAGGAACTACTGCATGGATCTTTCTCAAATTTGGTACACAGTTTCCCCTTCGGATCTAGTTGTGCAGGATATCTTTTTTGGTCCGATTTGAAAATCCAATATGGCCACCAGGCAGTCATCTTGAATTTCCCTATGAAATTTTGTTATTGTGAATTCTCAGGAAATTACTGCATGGATCTTTCTCAAATTTGGTTCACAGGTTCCCCTTGTGGTCCAGTTGTGCAAGATACCTTTTTTGGTCCGATTCGAAAATCCAATATGTCCACCAGGTGGCCATCTTGAATTCTCCCTCAAACCATTGTTATCGTGAATTCTCAGGAACTACTTCATTGATCTTTCTTAAATTTGGTACAAATTTTGTGCAAGATACCTTTTTTGGTGCGATTCGAAAATGCAAGTTACGCTATATATGGAGTATAGGGAATATCCATACCTTCACCTTCTATATCAAGGAGTTCAAATGATTCCGAATTAAAATGTATTTCTTCAAATTTTAAATCTGTTTACTTTAGTCCATGCCGTTGCAAGTGAACTGCCCCACCGTTTCGTCTGCCGAAGGGTCTGCTACACGAAAGGACATGACTCTTGTGATGCAACGTCACAATGCAACTCGACAACTGTAGACTACTGCATGTTTTGATCCGAGGGAGATAATTAGGATTCAGACACTTTCTAAGTTTGAACAATACTGCACGGACTGCAGTGTTAAGTTGTGTACCATCTTACTATTTTCGAGCATGGTATCTTAAAAGAGATATCTCAAACTAGCCCAGTAAACAGAACGGAATTAGCATTTGTTTCTCATTATAAAATCTTAGGCCTGTTTCACAGCTCATGCCAAAGTGTCAGAGAGATTTGTCTTCGCTTCCAGTACCCATTGATGACACGTGCAAAAAAGAAATACTACAAAACGAAGACGAAGGATCCTCCAGACATTCACTTTCAGACTAACTTTGTTCATTTCAGTTGTACTATAAGAACTGACAAAGTGCAGTTTCCTTGAATCTTGAAACTTATAAAGATAATATCTTGATGTTTTCCAGTGTCCTTTTTTCGCTCAAATTTAAAATTCTGCAAATAAAATTACAAACCAGTTGTTTGTTCTTAGTAACAATGGACAAAACGATCCTCTTGTCATTAGCTTACAATTATCGGACAATGGTGGGCGCCAAGATCCTTCAGGATCTCTCGTAGAAACTTACTATAAACAGATAATGCAGAGGGTCTTGAGGGGTAAGCTTAAATGGCGAAACTTCCAAACTGTAACTCAACACACATATTTCATGAAAATGTAAATGAATACAGGCAAAGTGAAATATCCCATTGTTTTCTACAATGAATTACACTTATACTGGTATTATTACCTGCGGCACGCAGGTCTACGGGAGGCTCGCGTTGTTGTTGTTGTTGTTGTTCTTGTTCTTCTTCTTGTGACTTTTTGAAATGCGCATGCGCTAAGAGAGTGTGATCTCTGCCACACTTTTCTTTTCAACCTCCGATCTCACATGACAACACTGTCTTCAAGCGCGTTTGAATTGATTTGCAACTATATTCGGTGGAATTAATTATTGCTTCGTTAATTTCCGGATTGGATTTATTATACATGAGAATAGTGTGAATAACGTCAAAGGACCTAGGCTACGAAGTAGGGTAGGCATTAGGACTCGCTTGGACCCCCAGTTGAAATCCTGCCAATATTAAGATGGGCACGGCCCAAGTTAGAATCACCAGTGATTTTAATCAAAAATCACCAGAAATTTTACACCAAAAGTAGGTCAGCTCGAAACATGCTGGCAGCAGTCCCCTAATGCACCTTCATATAACGTCACAGGACATAAGAAGTAGGGTAGGCATTAGGACTCTGACGCACGCTGAACTATTGGACCCCCAGTTGAAATCCTGCCTATATTAAGATGGGCACGGCTCAAGTTATATTCACCAAATTAAAATCACCAGAAATTTTCATCAAAAGTAGGTCAGCTCGAAACATGCTGGTAATAGTCCCCTAATGCACCTTAATGCCAAAAATGAAGGTTCTAATATCAACGGTAACACTCAGATATAACATATCTCTCAGATATAACATATATATAAATATTAATATTCATGTCACTGTTCCATTGTTTCTCTTGTTGTATTCCTCTTAAAATTTTGTACTCTGCCTTTGACTGGTGTTTGAACAATAAAATCTTGAATCTTGAATGCTTATTTTGCCGACGAAAGGATTCAGATGGACTCACTCATTACCGGACAATTTCAAATGGTAGCCCACTTCGACGGGACAGAAATGACTATGTAGTATTTAATGAGTTAGACACCCCTGTGGGCGAACAATACCTCGCAGTCGTGCAGTTATATTGAGCACTTTCGGTTACAAGCATGACATTTTGCAAATAGCTATTTTGAATGATTCTCTTTCGGACCACAGCCTCTATCCTCATTCTCGCAAGCCAGGGCCTTGATTCGCTGGCATTGATGTTCTCGTCCTCTTCCGCACTCAGAATCCCTTTAGAATAGCATTAATCACTTCCGTAAATTCAATACTTATGTGTATCAGCAAACAATGCGCAGAAACATATTGCATTTGACACCATTCTCTCAAGACGGAGCCCTTTTCTGCTAGAATTTACTGGGTCTATACAAAATTTACGTTACTTTGTCAATTAGTTTTACGTATGGAATTACGTCATATATAGCAGTTACTGGCCATAAAAACGATCTAGTTGACCTCGTGGCCAAAAGTTATGGCCTTTGTTTTCCTGGAGGGGTTTTTGAGTTTGATTTTGATACTTAGATACCTTTCGCATTGACTTTAACTTGGCAGTCATTTTCGCGCGCGAATGCAGCAATTTGATGTATCAAAAGATAATAACGAGAATTCGACATCATTCTCTTACACACAGACCTTGTTTAGTGAACTAGCCCCGAAACTTCGCACATGAATCACCTTCGGAATGACTTAGTGACAAACATATTCGCGAATTGAGTATAGGAAGATATCCATAGATACTGACTAGAAATGTTTCTTGTTTGCAAAATTTGATTTTAAAGAAAAGAAATTAATAAAATTAGCAACCTTCGAAAAGGCTTGGCCGAACATGTCAGTTGAGATGATATTTCCTAAGAATGAAATAGTTAATCATTTATATAGAGAAGCAAACCATGTCTTGGTATTGACTTACTGCGTGGAAAAGAGTGGCAAACAATTTAGTTCGCAGATGATAACGAACGTAAATGCAGAAACCTAATTAATTATTTTAATCGAATATCAAGACTGTAACAGGCCTCAATTTGAATAGTGAAAATGTGTCATTATGCCTCTTGGACAGTTCGATAAAGCCTTAAATCCCATTCCGTAGTTTCACAGATCGAAGTGATAGACCTGATACTAAATTTATTGAAAAATGACTTTGAAGGAAATATAAATTTTCCATTTTGATCGGCAAATTAAGCGATAATGGAGACTGAAGAGCGAAGATTTTCGCGCTATGACTAAATCCTCGAAATTTGTTTGGATTTCCAAATATTTGAAAGCCTTTTTGATTTGCAAAAAGTAACGACTGAACCGAATGTTGAAACTTGGCATACACGATACTTGCACCAAAACATTGCGATCATGGTGAGTTCGTCTGTCAATTCAGTATAGACGGCACGGCCGAGTCAAAATCGTCGGATTTTGAATGGGGAAAGTGAATATATATATATATATATGATATCAGAACTATTACGCAATCCCTACAATTGTGGGTTACAAGTTGAAAATTACTTCCCTTGGCA
>JAVTVY010055516.1:0-28278 GCA_036873755.1 Hanleya hanleyi
AATCTGACGCTTGATATTGTATGAAAAGTTATGTTGAGTAAACAGTTCACTGTGAACCTAAGTTTCGTACATCATTAGTTAAACATCATCCTCCATATGCAGATCTGGATATTCTGTACCACCCCTACATGTAAACGTAACACTGTGCAACTATATTCTAAGAAGCCAATAAACGGACGAGGATGCAGAGTGCTTTATGCGAAACCCATATTCTGTCAGACGGACCATGGCTGGAGGTGATGATTAAACATACAGGTAAAGATTTACCCCTGTCGATCTGAAAACACGACTGACTCTACTCTTCATCTAACAGCCGCTTTACAGACTGTTTCGCCACTAATTAGTCATTCACTAATTCACCTTGAATTTTCTGGCGCTTGACCCGCTAAGATTAAAAGAGATTCAGCGTTCAGATGGACAGCCCAACAGAAGCAGCAGGACAAGCTTATTATCAATACACCTGGAACAAAGACGGCATGTTTATTCGACAAGAAGATAAAATAGCCACACGGGATATGCTTTTGAAGAACAATTTCATAACAGTTGTATATACACGTTTTCAGCAAGTACGTGTAACTTTTAACAATTGTAATTACAATTCACTTCTTGAAAACTAACATGGTTTTCTTATTTACAGTTGTTGTTTTAGTTGTTTCTGTACATATCATGACAATCAAGTTAGATGATAGTTATATCGACAAACTAATATTAAATAAAAATAACTATATATATGGCTGAATTCGTCCACTGTGACATTTGAGTATATCTAAGGCCAAAAAAAAAATAGTTTCAGCAAAGTTATCTCCCTCGACTAAGATAAGAGTCATCAACCTACAGTTTGTCTGTAATGTGACGTTTTAAAGGATAGAGAGCAAGGGAGGAGTAAATGAAGCAGGGAAGAGCAACAAGCACAATGAAGGAGTAAAAGTAAAAGGGTCCAGGGAGAAGCAACAGGGCAAAGGAAGAGCAACAAGAACAAGGGAGGATTAAATGAATCAAGAGAGGAGCAACAAGCCAAGGGGGGTGTAAAAGGGTCAAGGGAGAGCAACAAGATCAAGGGAGAAGTGAAAGAGTCAGGGAAGGAGCAGCAAGAACAAGGGAGGAGTAAAGGGGTCAGGGAGGAGCAACAGGCCAAGGGAGGAGCAACAAGAACAAGGGAGGAGTAAAGGGGTCAGAGAGGAGCAACAGGCCAAGGGAGGAGCAACAAGAACAAGGGAGGAGTAAAGGGGTCAGGGAGGAGCAACAGGCCAAGGGAGGAGCAACAAGAACAAGGGAGGAGTAAAGGGGTCAGGGAGGAGCAACACGCCAAGGGAGGAGCAACAAGAACAAGGGAGGAGTAAAGAAGGCAAGGGAGGAGCAACAGGGCAAAGTAAGAGCAACAAGTACAAGACTGACTGACAAGACCCATTTGCCAAATAATAATAATACCTGGCACCATACAGAAGCGTCAAATAGTATATGTTATACTAATTCAAACGCGTTCATTATATGAGATAAATTAAACCATCAAATTACCTACGGTACATTTTATTGTTCATCAAACTTACTTCTCTGAAGATAAATTCCGAGCAGGGTCTTCTTACGGCTACCAAAAGCCTGAAACAAAAACGGTGATTATTGTCGATTACTGGAACACGTTCCAGATGTATCCTTCTGGGAGTTAGCTCATAGATAGGCTTCAACTAAATTGCTAATTGAAATCATCAGTATATAAATTGGATCATGAACAACTTTCACTTGAACAACTTGACAACTCTAACCATGTTGCTAGAAAAACATGATTACCGCCACATTTAACATACCTGGGAAAATAACGTGTCACAGGCAGTACAGAGTCCGATACAAACAGCGACTCCAGAGACATTAATCAGCTGAAACACAAAATCGAAATCGTAACATCGGTATAAACTCCCCAACTGATCCCGTCTATCATTGTTGCATGAGAGATGACATTTGTATAACACTTAGTTTTATTTGCTCGCTATTCACCGTACAGCTCGCTAGAGACGGTGTACTATCGATTAATGTTTACGTGCAACTATTGAGCTTCATTTAAGGCGATGTGAGACGCGCAGTCGACTGCAACTGGTTTAGCCGAGCTGATTATATAACGTACAATCTACACACCTGGACCCAGATCCAGCAATGTTCGATAAGGTCCTGGAGACACTAGTATAGTGACGTACAAATTCTGGCAATTGTGTCAGTCAGATTGTACAAGACAGCGTTCATATATATATATATATATATATAGAGATGTCAAATCCGACGGATATCGATTTTAGAGTATGTAAAGCAATACAATAATTTAATTGGATATTGGAACTCCATGAAACTATACATGCTCAAATTCAATCATTTGTTATGCTAATAACAAAATTTTGCTCCAACTGTCACATTCACAAATGTATGTTCGCGTAGATGGACACAATACTTCGGACAGACTCCTATATCTGGTAGCAGTAGATGTATGTTTGGATAAAGTTCGATGAATTCTATTTTCTGGCGGAAATTAAAGCATAAGTGGTGTACAAGCCGTATGGTCATAATGAGGTGCATATCTGGGGCAAGGGAGGAGTAAAAGGGACAAGGGAGGAGCAACAGGACAAGGAAAGAGTAAAAGGCTCAAAGGAGGAGCAACAAGGCAAGGGAGGAGTAAACGGGTCAAGGGAGGAGCAACAGGGCAAGGGAGGAGTAAACGGGTCAAGGGAGGAGCAACAAGAACAGGGGAGTAGTAAAAGGGTCAAGGGAGGAACAACAAGAACAGGGGAGGAGTAAAAGGGTTTTTTTTTAAAATTTGGTTCTAATGTTATTAGAATTAGATCGTCCCCGCTTTTAGAATTTTTTATTGAAATATGTTGAGGGTCTTGTCGAAGGTTCGTAGACCCATTCTTATCAGCCCGCTGTAGCAGCATACACTGACTATTGTCCAAGTTTATTTGGCGAATAAAATAACACATAGTATCGTTCGTTATACATAAGAACAACTTTCATCTCTGATTGGTTGATGGTGTTACAATTCTTTCTAGTTTCTACCGGCTCCTATATTCCATGATGAGTTCTACACAACTTTCCGACTCAACGTTTACTGTGGAGGGTTTTTACGGCGTCTTTCTGAGCCAATGTCTGTTGTTAAAGTGATGATTACAATGTAAATCAAATATGAACCGCTGATATCTTTTTTATGTTCTCCATGTCGTTTCCAATTTGGTAAGTGATCTTTTCGAAAAGTCTTTAACTTTACTAATTTGAACTTGACCGCTGAATTTGAACTTATATTTAGGTCCATATAAATCAAATCGAACTTCTTTGTTAGCGTTTACTTCATCGCGGGTAATTTTAATTCTATGATGATAGGAATGACTGTATCCCTTCGCTAATTGAAACGTTTAAATATTGGCGCGTAATTTAACGGTAAATATTTAAATTGTCGTGTTTTCTTCCTTCGATTAAACATTTCTACAACGGATGCCTTCCTCTGGTCGAAAGTGTGGTATACTGCGATACATTTTGATTTAAGATAAGCTGGAAATTTCTTGTTGAGAAATTCAGTACCTCCGTCAGTTTGCAGATATAATGGTTTTCGACCTTCTTCGAAAATAATAGTACAGCTGATAATCTCTCATATCATAAGAATTGTGCAAATTATGACTAAAGCATGAAATTTCTACCAGTGTTAGTACATGCCATAAGCTTCATTTTCAGATCGGGAGGTAAGGCAGATTTGACCTCTGAGGACCGTGAGAGGTCAATGACCTCAATTACATTTTTTCACGATTCTTGTGCAGTTTGTCCGTTTTGGGAATCATTAGAAAGGTATGTTATGATTATCTGCTGCACTTTAATTTTTAATGTGCACTGAACAAAGGCTATAAGCTTAAAGTACAGTGAGGTCAGTGACCTCAGACACATGTATAGTACATACCGGTACATGTAATACAGACGCATTATCCATATAGACGCATAAATGTCAAGGTGTCTGATTGCACCTAACAGTCTCCCGAACATGCACATAATGCAGTGCACTTGAGTGCAGCCTTGGTGCACTTGCAGCGGCCGGTACATCCCTTCTTGCAGTTGCAGTGGATCAGTTCGTGGCAAGATTTTGATGCCTCTGGCAGTGTCGTCCAAAGAGGCTGCCACCCAGAGGCCTCCTTTGTCCAGCCCCAGTCAGATGGGCTTGGTAACTCAGGATTCAGGACCAGAGTTTGGTTCCAGCAGTTGGCCTGGAGAGATGCACGCTTGATGTGCTGCTGGAGTGCTGCCTGCGTTGGGGGAATGTTTTCTAGAGCCCTAGACTTGTGTGCGAAGAGCTGTTTCCTAGCATCGTTCACTTCCATGATGTCACTGGTGCGGTCATACATCAGCACAACGAAGCGCTCCAGCAGTGACATTGACTCCTCACTGACATCACTTGGCATGCGTAAGAGTTCTTCAAAGGCATCAGTCACCTCTGGGAACACTTTCCAAATCTCCCAGGCAGCCTTCTTCCCTCTGCCAGCGAATGAAGACACAGTGTCGCACCCTGTGAGGGCATGGAAGATGGGGAGAGTAGCACAATGTCTTGGGTTCATGGCGGCAGCCAGTTGGTGAACAGCTATGTACCGGAAGCTGGATCCAGTACCAAGAGCTATCCACAGCTCGTCAGGATTGATGTTGTTGAAAGAAGCCACAGCCAGTACCACCACATCAGTATCCACAGTGTGTATGGCCATCTTCCTCATCCCCTTCTGCACAGCATCTGCCACATGTAGAAGCATGCGAGTGTCCGCCTCCTCGTGTGAACATGGGGCGAGGCTGGTCAAGTCGGACTCGGCAGGAGAGCACAGGACCTCAGTTCCACATGTTGCATACATTTCCTTGCCATCAGCTATTGGAAGACGAATGGCCTCTCGTGCCAGGAAATCAAAGAGCTCAGTCTTGTTTTGATCAACACGAAGGAAGTCCTTCCAGTTCTTAGGCATGACGGTAGAGGGAGCCACTCTTTTCCTGACGCCCTTGCCCCTCTTCTGTCTGGTCGTGCCTTTCAGGCTGTCAGGTAGATATACATCCCAGACGAGGTCCAGTCTGTGGACCTTTTCCAGTTGAGTGGAGATGTAAGGTGCAAAAACTATGTTCACATACTCTTGAAAGGTCTTTGCCGCTACAGGATTGAGCATTTGAACAATAGCTGCTCCGTCAAGGATTGTGGCATCAACCACAGGTGCGCTTGTGGTTTCGGTTTGGTCTGATTTCAGGCAGTGTAGTAGATCTGCTTTGACTGCAAGGCGCAGTTTTCCTCCTGTTGATAATGCAGGTGGGGCTGCCTGGTTCTCGTGGGAGAAGAACTGGTCAAGATCCCCATCACGTGATTGACATGCATCTCGTCTGGGATGTATATCTACCTGACAGCCTGAAAGGCACGACCAGACAGAAGAGGGGCAAGGGCATCAGGAAAAGAGTGGCTCCCTCTACCGTCATGCCTAAGAACTGGAAGGACTTCCTTCGTGTTGATCAAAACAAGACTGAGCTCTTTGGTTTCCTGTCACGAGAGGCCATTCGTCTTCCAATAGCTGATGGCAAGGAAATAAAATATGCAACATGTGGAACTGAGGTCCTGTGCTCTCCTGCCGAGTCCGACTTGACCAGCCTCGCCCCATGTTCACACGAGGAGGCGGACACTCGCATGCTTCTATATGTGGCAGATGTTGTGCAGAAGGGGATGAGGAAGGTGGCCATACGCACTGTGGATACTGATGTTGTGGTACTGGCTGTGGCTTCTTTCAACATCATCAATCCTGACGAGCTGTGGATAGCTCTTGGTACTGGATCCAGCTTCCGGTACATAGCTGTTCACCAACTGGCTGCCGCCATGAACCCAAGACAATGTGCTACTCTCCCCATCTTCCATGCCCTCACAGGGTGCGACACTGTTCGCTGGCAGAGGGAAGAAGACTGCCTGGGAGATTTGGAAAGTGTTCCCAGAGGTGACTGATGCCTTTGAAGAACTCTTACGCATGCCAAGTGATGTCAGTGAGGAGTCAATGTCACTGCTGGAGCGCTTCGCTGTGCTGATGTATGACCGCACCAGTGACATCATGGAAGTGAACGATGCTAGGACACAGCTCTTCGCACACAAGTCTAGGGCTCTAGAAAACATTCCCCCAACGCAGGCAGCACTCCAGCAGCACATCAAGCGTGCATCTCTCCAGGCCAACTGCTGGAACCAAACTCTGGTCCTGAATCCTGAGTTACCAAGCCCATCTGACTGAGGCTGGACAAAGGAGGCCTCTGGGTGGCAGCCTCTTTGGACGACACTGCCAGAGGCATCAAAATCTTGCCACGAACTGATCCACTGCAACTGCAAGAAGGGATGTACCGGCCGCTGCAAGTGCACCAAGGCTGCACTCAAGTGCACTGCATTATGTGCATGTTCGGGAGACTGTTAGGTGCAATCAGACACCTTGACATTTATGCGTCTATATGAATAATGCGTCTGTATTACATGTACCGGTATGTACTATACATGTGTCTGAGGTCACTGACCTCACTGTACTTTAAGCTTATAGCCTTTGTTCAGTGCACATTAAAAATTAAAGTGCAGCAGATAATCATAACATCTAATGATTCCCAAAACGGACAAACTGCACCAGAATCGTGAAAAATGTAATTGAGGTCATTGACCTCTCACGGTCCTCAGAGGTCAAATCTGACTTACCTCCCGATCTTAAAATGAACCTTATGGTATGTACTAACACTGGTAAAAATTTCATGCTTTAGTCATAATTTGCACAATTGTTATGATTATCCGCTGCACTATAAAGAGGAAAGCCTGGATGATGAAATAGCAGGTTTCATTTTTGACAGGTGTTGTCCTGCACGCATACTTTGAGAATACACGTTAAAATGTATCTGTTGTTTTTATTGTTATTAACTGATGACGCTAGATCAACTAAATCGGTTTGCCAAACATAGTCCATTCTTCTAAAGAGTACTCTGTTGGGGGAAATTTCTCTTTGCAATCTAATGAAGAGTAAACGTATATTGTTTGGTAACGCTAACATGATGCAATAAAGATCAGTGATATAACAGTACTACACACCACATTATCAAGTTTCTGTTGCTTCTCAGTAGAAGGCATTGAAGCAACAGGAACCCGTGCCGTCGATTATTGCATCCACTATGGATATATATGTATATGAGCGATTGAATAAGGGGAGGAATATTCACATCCATAATTACTTTTTATAATATAATCCAATGGATACATATAAACAAAATAATTTCCAAATCGTTAATAAATATCGTAGGCTATCTGATGTTGCTCAGGAAGTTTAGTATCGTGGAAATTACTTTCTCTTTAGCAATTCCTATGGGTAATTCCTATGGGTAACACACGGATGATTTGGTTAGCTCGAATGATCCACTTCACCTCTTCCGTAATTTGATTTCATCAATATATGAATAACATCTTGCTGTATTATCAATTCCCTAAGAGAAGTGAGGTCCATTCCCAGAATTATGTAGTGTTTAATAGCCCCAATTTACTTTAAAGGAGAAGAAAACATGTGACTAATGTATACACTGAACGAAAGATCTATCTCCCCCGTATCCAAAAATGTAAGCAAATATTTTTTTTAGATTTTGCACCGCCGATCTATTCATATCGAAACATCAAAAACTGGAGCTTGTGGACAGATTCATAAGTGCCAATGTAAGAAAGGCTTGGTTTGTATTATATCTTCATGCAATGTCATTATATTTTCGCCTTCCCCGCTAGAGGCCCGGGTGACGTCACACGCTTAGACGACCCGAGCCAAAATGGCGGCACGCTTTAGAGACAAGTATGCGCAGGTTGAACGCCGATTTAATCGAGTGGAATAAATCGCAAAAAATATTTGCTTACATTTTTGGATACGGGGGAGATAGATCTTTCATTCAGTGTCACATGTTTTCTTCTCCTTTAACAAAGAAATGACAGGGAAATGGAGAGAATTAGTCAAAATATTCGTGTGTTTGGTGGTTTTTATTTATTTCTATGTTATTTCTATTGGAAAAAAAGATTCGATTAACAGTGTGAAATTAATTCTCCCATTTCTAAAATGCATTGGGAACTGTGAGGTCGGTCTCTGTGGCGTTACGTTTCGTAACTTATGTCATACTCCACTTATCCCGGGGCTAGGGGCCGTATGTACTTCAATATCCTCATGGTGTTCATATGAACAGCCACAATCAAAGCGTGACTGAGATATGTCGTTCTCCAGATAACGACTGTACAAAAAATGGATTAAGAATACAGATCAGCGATATGGATTTGATACTTTTGGAACAACATGATGTCTTGCCAGCATCGTTAGAAACTGTTGACGCTTCTCTCTTGTAGGAAGCTAGTATATGTTCATGTAGACTATGATTGTATTTTTGAATTTGGTGTTAATGTTGTTACATGAATTCATCAGGTTTTTGGGCTATGGGCGCGGAGATTATTTAATGGACGACAGCTGAATACTGAATGACAGACCAGACGCTTGTATCCTACCTTGCTGCAACTCTACAATTATAAATCAGATTTCACTCAGTCTAGGTAAACCAAGATGGTAAATCAGGGAAATACCATCTAACCATCTGGACGTAAAGGTGCGAAAAATTCGTGCGAAATGTTCGCCGATATTCTTCGATATTCCATAATAAGCCGATCACGACAATTTCTGCCTTTTCACTTTGACAATGATTGACGTTTAGTTCACGGATATTAGCACCTTCGCACGGCACGATCATTTGATATTTTCTACCGACTGACAAAGCCAGACTTTTCAGTGGAAGTAAACCCTTTGATGTTCACGCACACTGTCTGAAAATAATGCCATATTTGGATATGTTTCCCAATAATGTTTATCTTCTTGGTCCACGTGCTACCGTATGTAATTACTGTGGGCGTGGTTTTGAAATTCGTTTCACCAAGCTAGCCACTAGATTGGCTGACACATGTAGTTTGAAATTCGCACGGGATTTATACAGAGCTGAAGTCAGATATAATGAGTTTACTGACATTGGGTTTTACTCTGTTCTTAAAGTAAGAGCTATTCTTGTTTGTAATGCATCGGTATGTGAAAAATTGTTTGGCCTCTTCAATCAGTCTCTGTAGGAGTGCATTGGAATCACGTGGATTGGTGATCATTGAATATGATACAGATGAATATGATCTTCGACATAACGTAATAACATACTTACAGAGATGGCCAGAGCCACACCGTCAAGTTCTTCTAGGCTCAGATGTCCACAGAACATCAGACTTACTGGTCCAATCATAAACGTAAACATCAATACCAGCATCTACATATTGCCAGTGATATCAGCATCAGTTGAACAGTGTAGTTGTAATATGAAACAAAAAGAGGGAAAATGCACATGAGCACGACCAGACAATATAAAACTATAATAGTCTGACAACCCTAACAGCAATGCCATTCATTCATAAATATGGTTTAATGTAATACAAATGAAGTTTATCAGTCGCAGTATTGTTAGCCGTCACATTTATTTAAAAGGGGATTCTGGGAGAAGGGGCCCCCCAGAATACATTGCATTTGACAGGATCCGGTCAAGTTCACAAGACGAGAAAAATGTAAATACTACATTAACACATATCTGCTCTGAAAATATATTTCATGCAGTATGTGAACACATGAAAATAGGAACGAACGCCGAATTCACGGGAAAGGATACGACTGCGAGAGCGTTGAAATGGAGCTTCACAAAAAAGTGCCCGCACACGAGAGCTAGCCCCTGAGCCAACAGGCATTTGAGGTCGTTAGCTCAGGGGGTATAGCTCTCGTGTGCGCCGGGCTTTAAGGCGTAAAGGTGGGAAGTTAATTAAGGTATTGTGACGGGCGTCGTAAGACAGACGTTGACTGGCGTCACAGTGTTACAATGAATTAGTGGCAATTCCATGGGATATCACGTGATCATTTTCACCAATCAGAACTTCTCACCAAGCAGAGCTCTCTCATTGAGATTATTGGGCGTGAAGACAGGTGTTAACGGGAGTCACTGCGTTACATCCAAGCGTTACATAAAGCCCGGCGCACACTGAAGCTATCTGCTTAGCCACATTTCATTCGTACACGCTGGCGTAAGCAGATAGCTTCCGTGTGCGGGCAACTTTATGGAAGTTTTTGGTCATTCGTGTCCCAGAGGCAAATATCCAACGTGTTTGATAATTTTGGACAAACGTGGAAGAAATCTTACAGAGTGCGTTGAACGAAAGCTATGTGCTTACGCCTTTTTGTTAGAGCGCATGCGTGAACCGGCATGTAATTGCGATTTTTCATCGAAAAAACGAATAAAAATGTTGTTGTTGTTGCTGCAACTCACGAGTGCTACTGTAGAAGTTAGCCCTTATATTTGCTGGGGCAAGCAAAAATCGGCATGGACGAGCGCAACTTTCATGAAGTTAGCTGCTCGTTCAGCTCACACTGCAAGATTTCTTCCACTCGTGCCCAAAATTATCAAACACGTTGGATATTTGCCTTTGGGACACGAATGACCAAAAACTTCCATAAAGTTACCCGCACACGTAAGCTATCTGTTTATGCCATCGTGCACGAATGAAATTTGGCTAAGCAGATAGTTCCAGTGTGCGCCTGGCTTTAGAGCAACCCGGGAGATGAGTCAACGTCTAAACCTCAACCTCAAAGCGCTTATCGTTGCGTTGTTTGCGGACCCATGTTTACCAGACACCATGATATGATGTGGTACCAGAAGAATATACAGCGAAGCACTAGAAACCGACGAGCCCGTTGATGCAGATAATGATGCAGAGACTGGTGATACTGAGCCTATCCACTGATCCGGAGAGCTCGTTCGCTTATGCGGAGAGCTGGTTTCAGGGGATCCTAAGCAAATGCGAGGGGGGAAGCCTCATTTTTGGATCGTATTATAGCAGCGGCTATTAATATCCACGCTGTGAAGATCGGGGACCCCGGGTATGATAACATAAAACACAGCAGAAAAACAGCCATGTCATGGACTACTGCCGCTTGGGAAGAAGGGCACTCCCACGCACCGAGCCATCATGACAACCAAATGTTACCTGGAAGAAGCTATGGGGATACCACCCACAGAGGCTCTTCAAAATACTTTCAAGATGCGAAAACAGCTGTTCCAGGACATGTTGCTGGACAGTCCGGAGACGCTTAGGGATGATACAACAAAACAGGGTAGATGTAGTACACTCGAAATGTTGATACGTTACTATACATGGTTGAGATCAATGAATACCCCTTGAGTGTTAGGCCTCAGTTCACTAAATAATTTTTTTTTAAATCCGATCCGTTGAACCTTTTACGCAAATGAAGATATATTGTATGCCTTTGTTGCGACGAACAATAGAAGTGATAAGTGCTTGGAGTGTTGTGTACGGTTTCGACTCATGCTATCAACTCGTGTCATTATGAAATGCTGCGCAGTCATTAGGAGTATTCTAGTACCTGAGATCTGCTTTCTTAAAGCAAAGAAGAAAGGCATAAAGTATGACGTCAAGTGTACGAGCGCGCATTACTTAAAAATCTAAATGGGCAACGCCTATATAACAAAACTGTCAGGTTGTCGCACTTGAATCAAACTACTTCTAACCGAAATATGAATCCCTAGATTTAAGTAGGGAATTGACAAGATACCATTCTCTTCAAATGACCGTAAATATAAAGTTGCAGTGGTCTTGAGACCATTGGCTGTGCTGTATAGTAAGCGACCAAACGAAACATTTTCCGTCCGACAAATACTTACCACAGGCCACGCAAGGAAGAAAAGGGACTTGAGTTGTGTTTTGAACCCCGACGGGAACATTTTATGACTCCAAGAACTTCCTTTGTGTTCGTTGTAATCTGCGACAAAGACAAAGACAAAGAAATTACAATTGGTTTAATCATTCTGAGCTCAATTTATAGCTTTTAGTGTGATGTGTATTGTCTGTCATGCGGTCACCTACAGAACATAGACGGACGCTCTTTTCGAATCACACAGTGACCCATCCGAAAGGTCAGGGGAAATTTTCAGACTGTAGCTATCAACTTCGGAAGGAGAGCTGTTTCGCAGCTATCATGGGCTTTCATTTAACACCCATGTTTTCACAAAAAATGGGGTTCAGTCGAATAAGTTCTCCGGCATCAATGAGATCAGTCCGTCACATTGTCTCATTGACATCATTAAATCACGTGACCGGATGTGACGGCTTTGACCCTGCGCATCTGCCCAGCCGGAAACTCCATTTCACGGGGTCAAAGATCACTTCTGGTAACGTGATTTAATGATATTGAAATGTCAAATGTCACTGAGACCTACAATACGCATTTCCTGAACAAGTCTGCACATGTCAGGACAAGTCGGAACGTTCCCATGAATTTACCCGTGATGTCATCAATTCGGGGCAGACAAGTCCCAACATCAAATGGGTGTAGAGCAGTGAATGCGTTGGGAGCTATACCCTTGGTTATTACATGGCTACACGGTATAAGCCCTGTGATATTACATTACGGCATGCAAATATAACCATTACCATGGTAATATGTGAATTATACAGGTTAGGCTCAAACCATACCTTTCCATACAAGCGTTTTTTAACGAATATTTCATAATTCCGGTAGTGAAATGAATCTGTTCGGCGAAAAGATATCTGTATAATGCCGCTTCAAATCCTGAGATAGTTAGATTTCTATAATATGCAAAACATTTCCTGAAATTTCACTTTTAGCTAAAAAGTGCGTTTTTACATCCACCCACTAGTCACGTGACATGGTAACCCGGGTTCGAACGTGAAGGGTCAAAATGTCAACGGTCATGCCACGAACATTTTGCCCTCATTTCCACACCATCAAATTCCAAGAAATTTACGCTTTATATTCTACTACCGTAGTCTTTGTGGTAACAGGAGCAATATAGAATTTTCTTAACTGCACAGTTTTCTATTGTATGTCTTTGTGAATTTTCTGCTGGCATTCCGAAGCACATTTTTTTGTGGGGTTTTTTATTTATCTAGATACAGTTGTCATGTCAAGTATGTTGAAGTGGGAGCCAAGTTTACATGGCTTCGTTCGTTCCTACTACACCAATCATTTCACTGAAGTTACATGTACACTCCGGGGCAACAAGACTCCCATACGGCTCTATCCGGCAATAAAACAACCCCTGCCCACTCTTTGTCCACTGCTTTTATCGAGTTCGGCAAATAGTTTCATTGCCGTGAAGAGCCGATCCGTCTGCAGTCAGTCTTCAAACATCAGCGGACGGATGAATTTCTTCGCCATTATATTCGTACGTGTCAAGTGATTGGCAACGTATCACGCGGATCACGTGACCCGTACGAAGATAATGGCGGTACCCAGGAGAAATTCAACCGGCCGTTGATGTTTGAAGATTGATTGCAGATGGCAATGAAACTATTTGCTGAACTCGGTAGAAGTAGTGGACAGACAGTGGGGAAGGGTTGTTTCATTGCCTGATAGAGGCGTACGACCCATGGAGCCTTGTTTTCCCGAATTGTACATGTAACTTCAGTAAGAGGATTCATGGTGTACCAGGAACGAATGAAGCCATGTAAACTTGGCCATGGGAGGCAAACATAGTGGAGGATGAGTGGATCTGAAGAGTTGAAGCGTTGAAGCAATGAGACGCCGGCGTCAATCGTGGCGGTTGTGTTCGCGGCCCATCAGCGCGGTGATTTATTCTTATTGGTATTACATGTTTTGTTGGTATCTTTATAAGTACTATATTTTAAAACAATAATCAATAGCGGTTGTGTGCACGAATGCTGTTCACTTTAGAGCGCTCTAAACATCTATTTTTAGAACTGGGAAAATCCAATACTGTGTCCTGATTGACTAAAGCCCCAATGCCAAAATCATTGAGAACAGGGGGATGCAACCTGTTCATACCTGTCTGTGTACCTAGCATGTTCTTGCGCATGCGCAGTCGGCCTCGATTTGCATTTTCTGTTGCACGCTTGGCACCGTAAGTGCTGTCATATAACCCCTGCGCGTGGGCAATTAACATTGATATGTCTAAATGAAAATTTACAAAAAACCCCAAAAACGGACAACTAGAGACAATTTTCGATACTTGATTTTCGTTTTTGCGCGAAGTAAAACGAAATATGAAAATTGACAGTCAAATTTCAATTTTTTATTTTGAGAAATCGAAAACAAAAAAACGAAAATTGAAAATTGACTGTCAAATTTCAATTTTTGATTTTGAGAAACCAAAACGAAAATTGACGGCCAAATTTAGATTTTTGATTTTGAGAAACCAAAAACGAAAATTGCGTTGTGAGGTGAACCAATACTGGTCCGAATTGGTCGCGGGAGATGTCAAAATGAAGCACTCATGTCCGGCTGGATGAATGTGTCGTGAAAATGACGTAGTTTTGCGCATGCGCAGTTGCAAAAAGTACATTGGAATGGACGTTATGGGGTCGAGATGGACCAATACTGGTCCGAATGGGTCGAGGGAGGTGTCATTGTGAAGCCCTCGTGGGGGACGGCGCGTCCGACTGGACGGATTCAGCGCATGCAGGAGCACGGGCATTGGAAAGGCTTCCACCCGAGGGTAAAGTGGGGTGAGGGCATAGGGTTGCGCATGCGCAACCAGAAGTGGAATCCTGTACGGAGAACCAGTTGGGCTAAAGACATGGGGATTTCACGAAATGCGTTGACCCAGGCTTCTGCCGTAGGGTGAAGTGGAGTGCTGAAATAGGGTTGCGCACGCGCAACCGGAAGTGGATTCCTGTACGGAGAACCAGTGGGGATAGAGACATGGGGATTTCACCAAATGAGATATAAAGCAGTATTCGGGGGCAGATCACTCTTGCTGGGCGTAAACGCCAGGCTCCGAAAGGGCATGTAGTCGCCTTCTACCCCTTTGAAAGGGGATCTTTGCGCGTGTTGACCTTTGACCTCTGAGTGCACTTTGTGACGTCATTACCTTTGGCTTCTTGGCTTCTGCGCATTCCCATTAGGAGCAAAGATAGACCATCTTGACCTCAAACGTCCAAAAAATTGCCCTTTTCCAAAATTCTGTCTGCGTAGACGGTATTTTCACAACACTTCCATCCAGTCGAACGCTCCGTCAAGAGTGCTTCAACAGGACACCTCACACGACCCAATCGGACCAATATTGGTCCATCTCGCCCCCAAAACGTCCATTCCAATGTCCTTTTCCCGCTGCGCATGCGCATAATGGCGTCATTTCCATGACTCACCAGTCCGGTCGGAGGCTCCTTCACGAGGGCTTCACTATGACACCTCCCACGCTCCATTCGAGCCAAAAGTGGTCCATCTCAAAGCTAAAATATCCTTTAATTACTGTCACTCTACACCCATCCAGTTTGACGCTCCCCCACGAGTGCTACACATTGACATCTCACACGACCCATTCGGAACGGGGATAGTCCACCTCGACCCCAAAACGTCCACTTCACATCTGTCTTATGTACTACGCATGCGCAGTCCGAACTTTTCAGCGAAATTTACCTTTCCCTTCGTCTTGTACAGCGTGAGAGAAACCAAGGTGCCACACCCAATAGTAAATTCCACAAGAAAATAAATGCCCACCGTAATACTCCTACCCCAAACAAACATTCCCGGAGATGACAGTTAACTGAAGACAAGGCTTAACAAGCAAAGGACGTAACCTTTGACCAGGACGGAACTTCACCGGAGGTTTTGACATTGGAATAACAAATTCGTACCTATTCAGGGCGCAAATGTTCGAATCAGGGGAGATAACCCGGAATTGGGATTCCCCGTCAGAGCTGTCTTCCTTGTGTCCAGATGCATGGCAGCACGATCGATATCGAAAGGGAATTCCCAGAGCCAGAGCTGACATTTTATTTGTTTTCAAAGATGTTCGGTTTTTGACCGTATTGTTATCCTTAGTTTGCTGCGTTTATAAACCGAAATATAATTTCCTCTTGTTTACTTCAAAAGTTAATAGCTTAAGAGAAAATACTGATTTTTTGTACTCTGACTTTTCACCGAGAAGAGATTAGTCGAAAAAAATATTACGAGTATGAGAAAATAAGTATTTGTTTGTTTTTGCAATATTTGGTGATATTCTTGGAGGGAATTCCCTTCATATGTAAAATATGATACCTTTAACCAACACGAGTCGTAGATATTTAGATTCGGTGGGTTTTGATCCTAAATGATACTGAAAAATCGTTTTGGTTAAAGGTGTCTTCTTTTCATTATATAGAAATATGTCAAAACGCTTGGAATGATGTGTAAGGGTGTAGTTCACCACCATTCGCCAAATGATTCCTTCAGCTAAAAATTTAAAAGCTGTTTGGTCGAATGGTTAGTCTCAGATTACAGATTGAAAGAAGAACTTTTGGGTTCAAATCACAAAATTTTTCTCTCTTTTTTTCTCTCCATCCTGAATTTGGACTTTAAAGTAAAACGATGACGTCAAACAAAGGCAGCAAACCGCTAACGAAGATAATCGCTTATGTTATTATTATTCGTGAATAGTTACACACAACTCCACACACACTGTCAAACAATTTGTTCAGTAGTTGAATTTTGTGACGTTCCAGCACAGCAAAAGTTAATTGTTATACATAAAACATGGCAGTGTGACTAAATAACACCTACGAAGTAGGATAGGCATTAGGACTCCGACGCGAACTGAACTCTTGGAAATCTCCAAGTTGAAATCCTGCCTATGTTAAGATGGGCACTGCCCAAGTTAGAATCACCAGTGATTTTCATCAAAAATCACCAGAAATTTTCACCAAAAGTAGGTCAGCTCAGAAACTTGCTGGTAACAGTCCCCTAATGCACCTTCATGCCAAAATTCAAGGTTCTAATGTCAACGGTTCTCCTTATTTTGCCGACGAAAGTATTCGGATGGACTTACTCACCCACTCATTCATTACCGGACAATTTGCAAATGAGAGCCTACTTCGTAGGAAAATAATTTCTACATGGGAGTATTTCCTCTGAGGGCAGCGAAAAAATAAAGTTTGTAACTATGAACGGAATAGTAATATAGGTCAAACTTGTCTTAAATCAAGGCATGTTCGGACAAAAACGGGAAAATCCCGGTTCACTCAATGTTTCGTCACTACAATATGGCTATAGTCATTTCCCGTTTTTCCTCTAATGTAGATGTTTAGTTTTGCAACTTTTGCAACTCCCTTTTATTCGTTCAATAAATTCATGGGACGTTCATGAAAATATGTATGGTAACTGTATGAGACCATGAATCATGCAGAAATTCCCATTAGACTGGCCTCGCGAGCTGACACGGAGTTGGGGAATACCTTAGTAGTACGTCAAAACAAACCGGCCGGATCGGACCTAGATAATAGACCAGCAGAAAGCGGCACTGAAGGAAAGAAAATCCATCTAAAGCGAACATCTCCTTTCGGAGAGATACTGGACAAGCAACGCTCGAACCTGGGATGGCACTGATGATAAACTCGTATTGATTCTACCCGCGAGCGTCTCTTCTAATTTGAGGTGTTTCTCCTGATTTTGCTTCTCGAGCTGATCTCCTTGGTAATGAAAGTCATACAGCTGACATGCGCTGGTCGGAGATTCGGCGTGATACTGTGCTTTCAACATAGATGCCAATATGGATTCCTAGCAGTGCGTCACGAGGTACTAATGTCCTACATTATCCGAGACCGTGTCGAGTGCATCCCCGGGGTTACTTCTGGTCACGTGACCGGAAGTGTGACCTTTGCCGAAACTATGGTAGCCTTGATCTCCACGTGACCTCCACGATATGCAAATTGTTTAGGTCAATATGACATTATTTACTCTTTATATACTACTAATATGTGAGGGATTGGACTCTGTGCTACCGGGAACATTTCGTGTACTGTTGGCAATTTTAACGAATACATGATTCAAACTGTACCTGTTTCCATGGCTCCGTATGAAGATTGCGTTTTCTGGTTGCCTGATCTCCCCTTGTCCAGATTATCAACATCTGAGGCTGTACATCGATCACCGTCTCTCATGCTTAAAATTTCTCAAAGCGAAATCGACAACCAACTCTATCAGCAGAAATTGAGAGCCCAAACCACATTGTATACAGTAACACATCACTCCTAGCAGCAATATACACTGTTTCTTTCTTCTTTTTTGTACTATAATTGTGTGGTACGGAACTAAAAAAAAGGGATACTCAGGACATATTATAGATTTAATCTCCTTGTTATTCATATAGAACCGGTTTATAACAAGGCTGTTTAATGGGTTTTTTTAATGGACTATCGGTGAAATAGGCCAATATACTGGGTACCAGCTTGAAGTAGATCGGTCAAATTGTTCTCAACTTAATCATGTTAATGTGCAGGCAATGATGTGTGGCAAAATGAGTTACCAAACGAAAACAACATGCATGGGACATTTTGAACCGGAAAAGGTAATATAGCTGTCAGAGATGGCAACTATAATAATGTATAAATGTGAGACACTGGACATTTTTATTCTGCCAGTATTATATATTTACACATTATTTTAATAAGAAATGCCACGGCAATAGGAGACTCAGAGATGAACAAATGTGGGGCTACACACATGACCTTCGCAATATGCATCTATACCTATCAAATATTGAAGCTGAAACTAAGGAACTGGAGGAGATGTGAACTGGACATAAAAAGTACAATTTCAGAAAAAAATGGTAGTTCGGTTGCTACGGCACCAGCAACATTGGATAAAAGTGGAGCGTGACACATCATCTGCACAATATGAACCTACCCACCAAATATTAAAACTGTAAATAACCAACTGTGGGAGTTGTAGCCTGGATACATGAACGGCTGTCGCTTCATTTTCAACAAAAACATTGCCAGATGGTTGTCATGGCAACTGCACTATTGGACAAATGCAGTAAATGACACATCGTCTCCCCAATATGCATGTACCGACCAAATATTAAAATTGTAAATGAAGAACCTGAGAATTAGTAGACCGGACAAATGAAAATGACAGTTTCAAGAAGAAATCGCAATTTTGTTGCCATGGAAAGTGCGATTTTAGACAAATGTGGTACATGACACATCGTCTTTTAATGTATAGAAAAAACTGTTCGTTAAAGTCCGGACACGAAAACGTACGGATGGACGGACGCACGGACGGACACACAGACGGACCCCAATTCTATAGTCCCCCTCTAGCCCTTCGGGCGTCGGGGGACAAACAAATCAAACACATGTAATACGATCGCATATGTAACACAACAGTAGACCTTTTTGAACCGTAATATTAAATCGGCCACAAATGTAAGCCTTGTCAACTGCTCTAGGGTATACTTTGACCTCTATGACACAGAAAAAGTCCAATATGTGTCGGTCCACTGCAGATGAAACTGTACATGGGTGACAAGCATGTTGTGTCCTCTGGTGTTTGAAGAAATTACTTGAGCTTTCAAATGACACTAAGGATGTCCGCTGGTGGTTTTCGGCTTTGGCAGCCATTTTGCCTGTTTTTTTCTATTGGGTTATCTCCCTTTCCTAGGTTAAGAGATAGTGATTTCCTTCAAAAGCCTTCTAGCCGAGAATTTTGCACAGCAACATCCATCCAGTTTGATAAATTTTGATAGGCATTGTGATTATCTGCAAACAGTTAGAATATAAGAAAAAGTTAAATACTAATTATATGAATTTTTAATGTATATGCTTCAAAACTAGGGCTATTCCCTATGTTTTCTGGGTTATCAAATTGAGGAGGGGCCAGTCCACTTAACCTTGCCTACACCTAAAAACTGCACAACATATATATTTTTTTCTTTGTTTTTCCTCATATTACACAATTATGAATGCAACAACACACATTATTCAAAAAGTTAATTACTTTGGCTTACCACCAGCGTACATCCTTAAGGGGATTATCCAGTAAATATAAACAGCATTTCTATTGGGAACTCTATCTGATCACCCTCCTTGTGTCTTGAACTTGTCCAAATTCATCCCAAAGGTATGTACACATCGCCACTGGACACAGCTTCATTTTTTTTTTCCAGAAAAGACATAAATTATAAATGCCTCTTAATTACAGTTGACCCAAGCATGCAAATATAGCAGGTTTTACTGTGTTACCCCCGGACTATTTACACCACTAAAGAAATGAGATTAAAAAGCTGGGTGTGAAAAAAAAGAATGTCCGGAAGGCAAAAATGTTATAATCTATTACTGACATGCAGCTCCCGTAAATAGACGTTTACTTAAGGCAGTAGAGGACGTTCATTTTTAGAGGTTGAGTGTTGTTTTAAATTTCAGCATTTCATCTTCAGGTTAAGAGAAGATGATCCATGAAGAAAAAGGGGCATCACCATACTGGTTAAAAAATATGGCAGTCAAATGCATGTATATCACTTAAAAGCCATGACACTGAATACGTAGGAAAATTTAAACTTTTTCTTGCTTGATGCTCAATAAATCAAACTTCCCAAGGTCAAATTTCCCCTATTTTGCAATATAAAACTAAACACATAGAGTTCTTGTTGAATATGTATAACAAACACAGGGGGACGCCACTTTCTTAGAAAATATTAGCGGTATAACAAATAAATTGAGCCTTTCCAGTCCTATTTCTAGGAGAGGGTGGCGGAGGGGAATCTGGGTTGGGGTAGGGAATATTATTGGAGGTTCATTTATTAGCCATTTACAAGTTTCCTTGTTGTTGGTGTAAGCGCATGACTAAGCGTGAATTTTGGGGGATATCAGAGGCATAATTTTCAACCTTGGGAGCACAGTAGTATATATAGTTGATTTTTATCCTCATTTCACCCGGATGTAACTATGACGTCACTTCCGGTTGGGTTGAAAGAGGCGTGGCCTTTGGTACATGTCTAGACTTGTTGGTGTGTGTTGATGTACTGGGGTTTTTCCTAGATGGCCATGTTGGAAAATGGCGGTGTTTTTAGACGGCCATGTTGGAAAATGGCTGTGTTTTTAGACGGCCATGTTTTAAAATGGCGGTGTTTTTAGACGGCCATGTTTTAAAATGGCGGTGTTTTTAGACGGCCATGTTGGAAAATGGCGGTGTTTTTAGACGGCCATGTTGGAAAATGGCGGTGTTTTTAGACGGCCATGTTGGAAAACGGCGGCATTTTTAGGCGGCCATGTTGGAAAATGGCGGCATTTTAGTCCGCCATTGTTGTAGAAAAACGTATAAAAGGGGGTGATTTTTAGTGGTTGGGTGTATTCATTGGCCTATCTACGGTCGCAGAGCCATGACGGAGACCGAGCCCTATGCCACTCGCATTTTACAGCATGCCACCGCGGTGAATTCATTCATGGATTACCGAGCAGTGGTTCGGTCCATGTTTGCAGATGGCGACGACAACGAGGGGCGACGCCAGATCCTGAACGAGTTCACAGAAGCGGTCCTCGACAGAGTGCACACGATGGAGAGGTGTGCCATCACTCACCACTACTGGACTATCACAGCCATACTTGATGCTCGGGCTATGGACCACGAGCGCTCACGCCGGAACCAGCGCCGGCTGGTTGGCCTCACAATAGTCTGTGCCCTATTCACCCTGGCGCTGTGGTATTGACAGTGGGACTATAAATACGAGGGTCAGACAGAGTGTGTGTCATTCACCGATCGTCATTGGAGCAAGCATGTCACCCGTGCTACGAGCCATCCTTCCCCTTACACCCCGGGTGGGGTTACACGTCTATGAAGATAAAGTCACCCTCGTGGAAGACCGTGGAGATGTTTGCTGGTCGCCCGCTGAGACCGTATCGAATGCGGTGACGCTACACCGTGACGGCTGGACCAAATTTAAACGGGTGTTGAGCGGCGAGCTCGATGGACACGTCATCCACATAGACAATGCCATCTACGTATACCGTGGATCCTTCTTCCCACGCCTGGGCCGCTACCAAGACCCTACTCGAAGCTTCACCCTAGACCCCGATCTGTGGACATTCTTCGACAAAGTGGTGCCTATCGTGGACCAGCTGTTTACACCGGACGAGCGGTCATCAGACGAGTTGGAGTGGGCTCGTGCCCTGAGAGAATCGGCGGCAGAATCCAATGAACAACTGTCTAGCCATGAACCCGACGCCGATGCCATTGATTACCCGGCTAGACTCAGTCAGCCCAGTGACATGACCACCTGATCCTTTGACCTCACGGGGTTCTCCCTATAAATACGGGAGACAGTCAACTCTGGTACCATTCACGTACTGACCATGGCGGAGCATATAACACTGGCGTATCTCAGGTTGACCCCCGAGGTTATCCTGCACGTGTATGCGGATAAGGTCGATATCATGGAGGAGGTGGGAGACATCTTTGATGCGGACCCTACACAACCGTGCCCGGCTCACATTCGTTTGTCCCGAGAGGGCTGGACCAAATTCAAACGGGTGTTGTCTGGTGAACTGGACGGCGACCTCATCCACTTGTGTCACGATGTGTACATCCTACGCGGCCCTTTCTTTGCTCAATTGGCTCGGCTAGATGGGGGTACAGTGCATTTTACCCTTCACCCTGACCTATGGTCTGCATTGGAAGATGCCGTGGTAGATGTGGATGAAGTGCTTATCAAGCGGTCATCAGACGAGTTGGACTGGTCATTGAGCCTGGACACTGTGGAAGCCCACGAAGAAAATCAGAAAGAAACTCCGGCCCAAGATATACCCGTTATAAATAAACGATAGAGCCAGGGTCCATCATCATTTGTCACCATGAAGCGCTGGGAGAAGGTGTTGGATAACTTATACTACAGTCCCGACAGTCCGGCGGCCTATAGTGCATTGTCGGCTCTATCGAGCGGCCAAACCCCAGGGGATACAACGTGCCCAAGTCCGAGATTGGTTAAGAAAACAAGACACCTATACCTTACATCGATCTGTCCGTCGCCATTTTTTTCTACGGAACCGGGTCATCGTGGGAGGAATAGATGCCCAGTGGCAAGCGGATTTGGTCGATATGAGCGCCTTTGCCAAACACAACGATGGGAATCGGTATATCTTGACGTGCATCGATATCCTATCCAAGTATGCGTGGGTGGTACCCATCCGGACGAAAACGGGGGCGAATCTCATAGCGGCGTTCAAAGACATCTTCAAGACCGGGCGCAAACCTTTGTATTTGCAAACCGACGAAGGCACGAAATTCCTCAACAGACCGTTCCAACAGTTTCTGAAAGCCCAGAAGGTGTTTTTCTTCCATACGTACAACGAGACCATGGCTTCCGTGGTGGAAAGGTTCAACAGGACATTCAAAGGCCGCATGTATAAATATTTCACCTATAAGAATACAAGGCGGTACATCGATGTTCTCCCGAAATTGGTGAGGGGTTACAATCGAGCCTATCACCGGAGTATAGAGAGAGCCCCCATTACCGTGACCCAACGCAATGAAGCCCAAGTCCGGCGTGTCTTGTACCCCAGGCCATCGCAGCGAACGACGAAGGCGGTGTACAAGGTCGGGGACCCTGTACGGATCAGTAAAGTCAAGGGCCAGTTCGAGAAAAGTTACTTGCCCAACTGGAGCGATGAGCACTTCCTGATTAAACGGCGCCTACCCCGACGGCGGCGAGTCTATGAACTGGAAGATCTTCAAGGGGAACCGTTGCTAGGGACGTTTTACGAGATGGAATTACAGCCTGTCGTAAAAACACAGCAAGACTATTACACGGTGGAGCAGATTTTGAAAACGGAACGTCGACGTGGCAAACTGTTTCATTTCGTCAAATGGCAAGGTTGGCCCAGTTCCTTCAATTCCTGGGTCGCTGCCAACCACGTGAAACGACTATAAAGCGAGACACCACTGCCGTCCTCCTTCATTCCACGTCCGACCACAGTGCTATGGACCAACAGCAGCTGCCTCTGAAGACAGCGTCTCCCAAAACGCGCAAAGCGCAAGTGGGTTTTGTGGTGATAGTGCTAACCCTGCTGAGTGTGTTGTACGGAGGAGTGTTTTACGACGTAGCCTATGTCAGCACGTTACTTAACCAACTGAGAACACCAGCCACCAGCGAAACCGGTCTACAGAGAGCACCAGTCAACCCCGTATCGAGCCCAGTCACCACCACCACACCCCGTGTACAAGCCACGTCGAGCCCCACACCAAGCTCTACACCTACACCAAGAACACCCACTACGTCTCAAGACCCACCGGTTTTCATCCCTCACAGTGAACAGACAACGACCACCGACGTTGTACCCACCCCCATCATCATCCCTGACAGTGTACAGACAACGACGACCGACGTTGTACCCACAACCACTCCAGCTCACTCGTACCAAATTTACAAGAGCGGGTTACCACGACAACGGATACACCTCGAACCATGGACCCCCGTTGGCAGCATCCCTTCACGTGTCTCATCGCAGGACCCACGGGTTCCGCCAAAACGCACTTCGTCAGGAAGCTCCTTCAACACGCCGACAGCATGATCACCCCACCCATTGCCCGAGTCGTGTGGTGTTACGGAGAATGGCAGGCAGCGTATGCAGCAAGGCTCCACATCACCTTCGTGGAAGGCCTACCCAACCTGGCCGATTTGGAACCTGACACCTTGGTGGTTCTGGATGATCTCATGGCGGAGACGGATGCGCGGGTCACCCAACTCTTTACCAAAGGCAGCCATCATCGACGGCTCAGCATCATCTACATTGTGCAGAATCTGTTCGGTAAAAACAAAGAACATCGGAACATCAGCTTAAATGCCCACTACCTGGTGGTCTTCAAAAATCCGAGAGATACCACTCAACTGCTGCACCTGGCGAGACAGATATATCCCGGTCGCACACCGTTTGCGTTGGAAGCCTTTAAAGATGCGACAACCCCTCAGCACGGGTATATGCTCTTCGACCTCAAGCAAGCCACCCCCGACCACCTTCGACTACGGACCGGCATCTTTTCCGGAGACACCCACCACGTGTACTTGCAAAAATAATGTAAACACACCCACAGTGGCGCCCCCAGCTGGGATGTGTGTGTGTTTGATGATGGAGATAATAAAAAGAATGAATACCACAGCAGGGTTGACTTTGTCTCTGAGATAGATAAAAAGAGCAGAGTTGTGGGTTCTGGCATTAGTTGTACATGATGTCTGCGCGAGTACGGAAGCACGCTCCCACGCTCCGTGTATTGAAGGCGGCCCCACCCGAGTTGGTCCGAACCATTGTACGCGGTGCGGACCCTGACCTTGTACGCTGTCTGTGCGAGATCGGGTACAACCTGTTAAAAGGCAACGTACCACTCACTCCGGCTCAGAAGACCAAGTTGACCAAGCATAAGACAGGTCTCCGAACCCTAGTCCAGAAGCAGGTCCCTCAAACACAAAAGAAAAAGGTGTTACAGAAAGGCGGCTTTCTCGGGGCCATCTTAGCACCGTTGGCCGCTTCCGTGTTGGGTCCAGTATTGGGTGGACTCTCCGGCCGACAATGAACCACACGAAAAAAATGGTCCTCGTCGAACCACGATTCCTTCAAAACCTCCAATCGCCCTACCCTGTCCCACCTACGGTGAAGACCATAAACACCCTCGATGAAGAGATGCAACAGATCTTACAAAGACCGGGGTTAAGCGACAGTGAAAAAGTACAACGGTACAATGAGACGCTTCAACGGTACATGACGTTCATGGACCAATACAAAACCCTCTCTACCCCACCACCACCACCACCACCACCACGTGACAGACCGCCGACCTCAGCACCGCTCCAACAGCCGCCATTACCTGGGGTACCACCCACAGCCCCACAGTGGGTGGAAGACGAAGTGCTGAAGAGTGTACCTGCCTCATTCAAGAAACAAGCTGGCCTGGTATTACAACGGATGAAACAGAATCCTAACATGACTTGGAATGATAAAGGCGAACTCCTGGTACAGAATCAGGTGGTCCCGGGGACCCACATGACGGATTTGGTGAATGATCTGATACGTCAACGCAGGTCGCACACCGATCCTCGAGGATGGGAGGTCTTCGCTCAAGGCTTGAAAGACATGCATGTACCACAGGAATTGGTGGGGAACCCCCAGCGCTGGGCCTTTATGCAGCGTGACTCATCGACTCGTGCACCACCACTGTCACCACAACCTTGGGAAGCCGACTGGGAACCGGAGTCATCCCCCAAAACTCCACCACCACCACAACGGGCACCTTCTTTTCAAACCTTTAAAAAACCACCCTCGATCAGGACACCCCACATCTCCAGAGCCGTGACACGTAGCAAGTCAACGCGACGGACACGACGCCGGACACAACCGCCCAAGGCCTGGAACACCTATTAAAACCAACAGCAGCAGCAGGACAGCTCAGTCGCCATGTTTTACCTCCCCCTACCCAGTAACAGTTCGCTGGATGTGTTTCCTGACAACACCGTGGCCAAGTATGTGACTCAATTACCACAACCGTTGCATTTACCTGGCCGGTGGGAATGTGGACTAGTGGATATTCAGTACCCTTACTCGTGGTACAACGTGCGAGCCAATGAAGTGTGGTACGAGGTGACCTACGAAGGAAAAGACACCCGACTCACCCTCCCCGAAGGCCAATACGATACCCCCAAGGAGTTCATGGGTGGGCTGACAAGACTGTTGCATTATAAGGCTCTACGGGAGGTCACGAATACTTCAAAACCCATCAAATCCTTTCCCTTCAAGAATCACGTGGACTTCGATTACAACGCACACAGCGACAAGGCACAGCTTATCGTCACCGGCAAGGCGAGTGTCGTACTGAGTCCTATCCTACAGCAAATGCTGGGTTTCGATCTAAAGACGTTCGCTGGTCCCACCGAACACCATGGCGAGATCCCGATGGATATGAAGTCGGGTATGTACGGACTCTACGTCTATTCGGACGTGGTGGACAACCACATCGTGGGCGATATCAACACACCTCTGTTACGGGTAGTCCCCATTAAAAAGACGTATGGAGATCAAGTCACCCACAGTTTCACCCACATGCTCTACTTGCCCGATCGACAAACCGACATCAACACGATCACGGTGGATATAAGAGATGACACGGGACGACCGGTGGCATTCGAACGCGGGAAAGTGGTGCTGACACTTCATTTTCGACAAGCACGTGCTCCCCACTTGGCATAATAAAAGTACCTTACGAGTGGGATGCACCCAGCTATATGGACTATTATGCCCAAGAGGCCGGGGGTGGCTTTCCGGTCTTTAGCTGTGCACGCATGCAACGAGGACATGGGCTAGGGAGCATACTCGGCAGCATCGTCAAAACGTTCCTGCCCTTGGTGACGCGTGGGGTGAAAGCAATGGGTAAACAAGCGGTACGCAGTGGACTGCAAGTGGCGGTGATGTCTTGGGGGGTACGGCACCCAAAGAAGCCTTGAAACGGCGGGCCAAAGAAGCGGGAGGCGTCTTGGTGGCCAAAGCACAACGCACCGTAGGGAATAAAAGAGCTGCCCCACCGAGACCACGCACCAGTCGACGACCGACCCAGCGACGACGCACATCGAAGAAGACAAAGCATATCTTTTCTTAAACATGTCCTTGATCCACGCCGAGTCCTGCCCCTCCACCAACAGTGAATTTGATTTGTGGACCGTGCCGCCCACACAGACCGGTGCCGAACAAGGATTATGGGTGGAGCATCTCCCGCTCTCCAGCATCAACGAAACAGGGCCCATCGAGTTCACCATCAGTAATGCGGATACGGCCTATGTGGATTTAGCCCATACATACTTGTATGTGAAAGCCAAGGTGGTCAGTGGGGATGGCACCAGAATCATCCAAGCTGCAACGGTGGGCCCGACGAATCTCTGGCTGCACTCGATGTTTCAACAGGTGGATATTTTTCTCAGCGACAAACTCATCAGGGACTCCACCAACACGTACCCGTACCGAGCCTACATCGAGACACTGTTGTCGTATGGCCGAGAGGCTAAAAAGTCTCAGCTGACAGCCGGTTTATTCTACCAGGACACACCCGAGCACATGGACACGGTGGACAATGTGAGATATAACAAACGGAAGGCTTTCACTGCGAACAGTGCCTCGGTGGATATGATGGGTCGACTGCACACAGACATGTTCATGCAAGACCGGTACCTCTTGAACAAGATCCCCATCAAAATCCGACTGATACGGGCGCCTCCGACCTTCGCCTCGATGGCCACTAACGTAGACGGGCATGCAGCGGACTATAAGATTGTCATCCAAGACGCAGTCCTGTATGTCCGAAAAGTGAAACCGAATCCAGCCGTTCAATTGGGGCACATGAAAGCCTTGGAAACAAAACCAGCCCAGTACCTATCCGACGTGTGCAAACCAAAGTGTTCTCTGTG
>JAVTVY010055517.1:0-30079 GCA_036873755.1 Hanleya hanleyi
ATAGTTTATCATATTGGGGTCATTTTGAGCCTACTTGCATAACCCGCATAAGTTACCAACAGGGAAATGTATTTGTCGTCGTCATAGCGTTGAGGGAAGGGAGACGCTATGAATCTTAGCTACCGCCATCAGCGAACGTTCAACTTCTGCGCTACCGGTACGTGGGGTGAAAACTCACCTCGGTCCACTGCATGCTCCTGTATGTCCAAGGAGGAACCGATTCTCGTTGTTGACAAATTCATTCGCTATATCCCTAGGCCCCGGAAGCTCTAGGGGTCTTAGATGGCCGGAGAGGCGTTCTAGCGTATTTCCGAGCAATAAAACAAGAAATCCTCGCCCGTGTAAACTCTATTTGTGTTGCCTGTTTTCCTAACATTTTTTAAATATACATCGTCTAGCAAAATGATGTTCGGAAGTATATATAATATAATGAGATGGATGGGATAATAAACTATATAAATATATATCAATCTAAATATATTCAATTCAAAGGTTCATTAATCCTATCTGGCCTGGGATTTTTGGGACCTGTTGTGGCCTGGAGGGGGCCGAAATGGTCCCCCCTAATTATTTTTCTTATCCCTTGAGCTAGGGGGCCACACTATAACCTCAGGTCAAGCTCTTGCAGAAACTGTAAAAAAATCCAAGATGGCGGCGCTTTGATGACGTCACAGTGGCGTCATTATCAAAAATGGCAGTTTTTGGTCGATTTTTCAGTTAGATTTTCCGAATTTTTTATTTATGCAATTTCTCCGCAAAAACTACATGATAAATTAGTAAATATTAATATGATGTGGAATAAAATAGTTTTTTCCCGCTTTTCATCGCGAAAGCGGAAAAGCAGAAATTTTGACGAAATATGACAAAACCATCACTTTTCTGGGACGCCATCTTGAATTTTCCCATGATCCTCTGCTCGTGGGGTTATGCAAGTAGGCTCAACATGACCCCAATATGATAAACTATAAAGTCACGGAGTTTCACGGAGTTTGTCTCCTTGTGATTCATGTATATTGAAAATTCTACCGCCATCATAGCTAAGATTCATAGAGTCTCCCTTCCCTCATCGCTATGCCGACGACAAATACATTCCCCTGTTGTTAACTCGAAAATCTCCATGGCGCACTTATTATTACCTTTGCGCCCTATTGGACCTTCATTAACTTGAGAAAATGGGCCGCCATGAATAAAAATACCGTAATCGATGTTGTGATCATCATCCCCTGTTTATACTATTATGACGGAAATGCCCATCTTCTTGACCCTCGATTTCAGGTGATTCTGAGGCTCCATAGGGATAATTTTAACGTCTGTAATTAATATATGACCGACGAAGGGCCATTTAGTCTGCCATTTCTGTATTTTTATTCATGGCGGCCCATTTTCACAAGTTAATGAAAGTCCAATAGGGCGCAAAGGTATTAATAAGTGCGCCATGGAGATGTTCGAGTTAACAACAGGGAAATGTATTTGTCGTCGGCATAGCGTTGAGGGAAGGGAGACGCTATGATACTTAGCTATGATGGCGATAGAATTTTCAATATACATGAATCACAAGGAGACAAACTCCGTGAAACTCCGTGACTTTATAGTTTATCATATTGGGGTCATTTTGAGCCTACTTGCATAACCCGCATAAGTTACCAACAGGGAAATGTATTTGTCGTCGTCATAGCGTTGAGGGAAGGGAGACGCTATGAATCTTAGCTACCGCCATCAGCGAACGTTCAACTTCTGCGCTACCGGTACGTGGGGTGAAAACTTACCTCGGTCCACTGCATGCTCCTGTATGTCCATAAGGAGGAACCGATTCTCGTTGTTGACAAATTCATTCGCTATATCAACCAAGATGATGGAATATGTACAACTTGCATGATATACAAGAATAAGAATAAGAATAAGAATGTTTATTGCCGATTAAAGCACCCTCTTGAGGCAGACAATCAAAATACAATCAATCCCCTCCCCACGTTAAACCCATAAATGTAATTAGCCCGATTTGCATGATTACCCACCCCTTCACATATACATTTAGGCTACTACCTACCATACACTCTCAAAACGCAAATGCCAGACCCAACATCCAGAGTACTGGAGGAGGAAGAGCACCCAGAAAGTGCCGCAATCACCACCCCTGAGTGTTTAATGGGGGGGAAAAAAAAACTGGCATCCAACACACAAAAGTGGCGAAACAACTCTCCAAATGCCCCCCCACTCCAGATGTCACATCCAACACCCGCGCTCTAAGAGTTAATATAGTAGTACCTGTAGCATAACTGAGTATTTATAATAATACGGTACTGTAAATTCAGTATTGCAACCTACTTGACATCCTTTATGGTATACACATGTACCTGAGTGTTATGTTACCCAGAATTATCTGATCTATACTGCATAGATTTATACACAAACTCTGCCAAAGCTTTACAGATTTTTGGTGCTTCATTACTTAGTAACCAGACAAATTTAGCCGACTCTGACTGTCGATCAAATTTTTTTGACATTGTACGCCCAACACTAAATAACTGATCACGCTCAACTGTATTGGATGAGCACTTCAGCAGGACATGGAACTCATCCTCAATGTCAGAAGGACAAAAAGAGCATGTTCTACTAGAGATTGGAGTCTTATTGTATCGACCTCTTTCTACATTCAGCTTGTGAGCACTTATTCTGAACCGAGTTAATTCATGTCGATATTCACTATTTCTGACATGACTAAGATAAGCTTCGGGTTGAAAACATGATTTAAAGAACTGATAAGTCCTTAACTTATGACCCTCACATTCAGAATGAAAGCGAGCAGGATCCTCCAATATGTCAGCTGTGGTATTCTTCATTGGCACAGGTTTCAGTGTGTTATTCCAAGAATCAGTAAAATGTGTAGTCAAGCATTTAGTCACTCTGTGGTGCAACTTACCATGTTCTAAATTACCAAGCCTGGGTGACAAATGGGAGATATTCAAAACTTCTAATATAGCCTCTAAACCACCGACCCAGGTGTCGATTTTCTGGGTATGGAGAGTACAACTTAAAGAATAAGCTTCTGCAACCAAACTGGCATCTTATAGATTGTGCAGCCTGCTCCAATATTTTATCATTTGCGAATAAATGTCAATAGAAAGTGGCAATCGACCAAGCTCACCCCTTACTGCCATATTACTAGATTTAGAGTGGACACCTAGAGTATATTTAGAAAATTTTAAGTTCAACTTTTCTGAGAGTGCTTTATCCAACAATCTCATAAGATAACCTATGCCCTTATTTCGAACCTTACCGGCATTTACACATCCCCAGATCTCGGCCCCATATAAAAGTACTGGCTTTACTGTGTGATCAAAAATATGTGTACACGTGTCTATATTTGGCTTACATGAGCTGAAGGACTTTGTAATATGAAAGAAAGATTTTAACCCTTTGTTGTACATGTGTTCCTGAGCTTCATAAAAGGAACCAGACTGGTGGAAAACAATACCCAGATATGGATAAGACTGTGCTTGTTCTAAAGGAACACCATCATTGAACCGTTCTACCTGTTGGAGAGAAGACAAGGACCTTACTTTTGGTCATGTTGATATGCAAATTCCAATTCTGGCAGTAATTAACAAGTTTATCGACACAAACCTGCAACCCTTCTTTTGTTTGGGATAATAAAACCAAATCATCTGCATAGAGCAGGCAGTTTAACTTACTGTTTTGCAATATCAGGGGTTAACAAGTGTCGTCAAACATATCTGGAACATCATGTAAAAACAGCTTAAACAAGGTGGGACTTAGATTATCCCCCTGACGTACACCCTTGGTAGAGGCAAATTCAGAAGTCAGATTAGTACCTAGCCTGACTTGTAAACGTACATTTCTATACATATCTTCTATTATTTTGTAAAAAAGGGAGTTAATTCCACATTTTCTCAACTTAAAAAGTAAACCATCGTGCCATACACTGTCAAAAGCTTTTAACAAATCAATGAAGCACGTATATAAAGGCTTATTGAGCTGTTTGGTATACTTATCAACAAGCGACTTAATGATAAACATGTGGTCAGTCGTACGTTTACCACGGCAAAACCCAATTTGCTCTTTTGGAATTATGTCATTGTCCAGCAATTAAGTTTCTAGACGATCATTCATCACTCTGTTGAAGAGCTTACCAAGACAGCTAGTAATAGCTATGCCACGGAAGTTATTGGGATCTCTAACACTCCCACTCTTATGTAGTGGCGTTATGTAACCTTTTGACCAAGAACTAGGATATACAGAATGGGTAAAAATAAGGTTGAACAATTTACTGAAGCATGGTGTTAGAACTGATTGACCAGACTTGAGCATTTCATTACTTATATTATCTAGATAACATGACTTATTTGACTTCAGGTTTTTAATTGCTTTTTGAAGTTCTACGTTGGTAATACGGAAGTCAAGATGTGAGAAAGACGAATGCACTGAAGTCTCACCACTGTCACTCAAGTCTGCTGAACCAGTACTACTATTTGCATTTAACAGTCTAAAATGTTGAAACCAATCTTCTCCTGATACACCACAAGACTTGTCAGTTATACCAGACTTGCCAGTCATCTGGCTAAGCAATTTCCAATATGCAGAAGGATAACTCTCCTGCAAGTCTTCTAGCTTTTCTGTGAGTTCTGACTTAAACTGCCTACGTTTCATCTTTTTGGATTTACGATAAAGTTTGAGATGGCTAAAAAAGGATCCACGTACGTGGGGATCTCTGGGAAATTTACACATAAGTTGTGCTTTTAGATCAAGTTCTCTCTGAAGCTTGAAAAGGGGCTTATCAAACCATTTTGGCTTGGTCTTTTTAGCCTTTGGAACACCTGTGTGTGTAGGTTTTTGTTTCAGTGATCGAGATGCAGCGCAGTGTATAATGTTCGTGAGGTTCACCGCAGCAGATTCTACATTCTCTTCGTTGAAAGCGGTATTATTAAAGTCAGTTATAAGTGTTTGGAACTCAGCAGATGCTAGTTCTGCAAGAAAGCGATCCGAGGAACTCTCATCCCAGATGAACTTGGGAGGCATAGGTACTCTATTACATGTAGAATAAGCTCTTTGAGGTGCCATATTATAGTTCGCTTTCAACTTAACTGAAATTAAACAGTGATCTGATAGATGACCAATTAAAGGAAGAACCCGAAATAGTTCAATACAATTACTAGCTAACACATCACATGAGGCTAAAACATGGTCTACCACACTACTGCCATGAGGCTGGTGACATGTAAAATAGCCCAACGAGTCACCAAGTAATCTACCATTTATAATTCTTAACGGACTTCCTTTGCAACAGTCTAACAGTTGGTGTCCTCTCGGACAAATAGTTAAATCTTGATTACTACGGTTAGGCGGAGTGCTGTCATAAACATATCCATAATATTGCTCTAATTCATTATCGAGTGATTCACATTCTAAGTCGCTAGATACATAATCAATGCCGAGGCCTGTCCTACAGTTAAAGTCTCCTCCAAGCAATATATTACCTTTATGTGCGTATTTCGCTATGTACGGTTCTAAGGTCCCAATATAATCAGTACCTGTTCTCTTGCTATAAGATGAGTTGAATGGTGGAAAATAAGCGGAACACACATAAACATCATTCAATAATCCAAAAAAGTTTTTGCAAAGTCTGAACCACACAAAGTCATTTGTTTTTTCCAGTATTTTTACACCAGGAACTATATGATCTCTAACAAAGATGGCAAGGCCTCCTGAGAACTTTTTAGCTCTTTTAGCTCGAGGACGGTGGAAATTAAAAGACTGAAAGCCATCTACTGTCAGATTAAAATCCGGCCCACAGTGTGTTTCTGACAAACAAAGTATGTCTGATTTCCTTAAACATACCAGAAAATCTTCATCATGTAATTTATTCACATCACTGACAAACAGTCCTTGAATATTCCAAAAGGATAAGCGTAAATTGGTAAATTTGGGAATATCCCACATCATGGACTAGAACTTTTAAGTCAACACACACCTTGACTTGAAATATAACTTTAACTTTCAAATATAACTTTTCAAATGTCACTTTAACTTTCAAGTTAACTCTTGACAATGAAACTTCAGCAAAGTTCTGCATGTGACACCACATGTTGGGAATTTCCTGAGGTCACTGAAATGCTTAGTAGGAACTTCTAACTTCTGGTTCATAGTACATGTCACGCCAATACTGATCTGGCCCGGGTCCGTTCCATGCATATTTATCACACTCATCAGTTGAACCTCTCCGGTCGCGTCTGTACACATAATCAGTACTTCTCCAGGGACTGTAATCACGGCCGTAACCATCCCAATGATCAGGTGCATTGAATCGCGGCGAAGATGGTGAGGGAAGACGTCCATTCTCGTAAGATGGGTTAGAAGTATGTTGGTTAACTCGACGAGATCGCCCGGTGCGTTGGCCAGATCCTTTATCCCATTGGCTTTGGCGTGATTGCCCGATGTGTTGACTAGACCCTTTATCCCATTGGCTTTGGGATGTCGGGTAATTGCGTTTTCGCTCAAAACCTTCAGCACGGCGGTTTCTTTGATGAAACGGTAATCCTAATGCATACTGGATGGCACCTTTTATGTTGGCCGCTAACTGCCTAGTCCCCTGGTCGGTGAGGTGAACTCCATCTGACATAGCAAACTGGTCTAAAAGAAATCCCTGACTCGACAGGTTGCTGTTGTCTGCAAAGCTGACCCTTGGGTCGCCCATGTATGCGTGCTGTAAATTCACATTTACTTCATAGATTAGGCGATTTTGGACATTGTCGATGCAGCACAGCCCAAGTGACACCACAATATTGGCTGTAGGCCACTTCTGTTTCACTGTATCCAACAGAGTGGACATGTTCTTGCTGCACACACTGCTGGTATTTCTCCTCACATCATTGGTCAGTAAATGCAAGACGACACAATCGTAAGGGTTTGCATTGTCAGTGACAACCTGCATAGCCTCCTCTATGGTGTAGGCGATTGACTTAGACACTGTGCAGTTACCCAGTAGTCTTGAACACTGAATGTCGTGAAAGTGGGAGTTTCCAATCAATAAAACACGTTTTTTGGAGGTCTCTCGATCCATCCCTTGAGAAGTCTTGTTGGGATAAGACATCCTTGGCGTAGGTGGTTGCATTCCACGAACAGTTCTGAACCCGTTGAACTGGAGCTATTCGGGGACAGATGAAAGGCATCACCAGCAGCTGGCTTGGATAGACTGCCTATAAGCTTAGGTGGAGAACTAGCTTGTGGGTTGTTAATAGCGCCAAGATTGCTAAGAGGGCTGAAGAAATTTCTAGAATGACAGCCAGGCGGAAAGGAAGGAATAGTGGATGATGAAGATTTATCTTGCACTGAGCTAGAAACAGCAGATGAGTATGATTGAGCCGATGTTTTGAGTTGGGGGTCGCAGAATTTGCGACTGCTAGAGCAATCTTGCGTATCAATGAGCACATCAAGGCGTGAAGAAACAGCTGCCAGTTGTTCAGTCAAAGACTTGGACTCGCCTCTCATGCTATCAAGCTGGGGCCACTCTAATTCTGACTTGAAGGTATCGAGTTGCGACTTCATAGCATTAATTTTGCCAGACTGTTGTTCAACGTTTGACTTTAGTTTGTTAGTAGCATCTTTACAACCATTTACAGCTTGAAGTAAGTTGTTCATTTTGCTACATTCGACATGTGAAGCTAGATCCCGTTTAAGAGAGTTGTTTTCTTCTCGATAAACCTTACATTCATTATCTGCTTGTACACGACGATCAGCTAGCTCTGAGATGTTAGATTTCAGTCGGTTCATTTCCTCACTCTCAATGTCTTTCTCAGTTTTGTCCAGGAAGGAGACCACCTTCTCCTCAAATGAGTGCAACATGTCCACAAGCTTTGGTGTTAGAGTGGAGACAGCTGTTGTTAATTCTTTAAGCAGATTTGAATGCTGTAATTGTTCTTGCTTTATTAATTCCACTGTGGACTGCAATGCTGTAATATTGTCAGTTATGGATTGCTCATTTTGCACTTGGGCATTGCCCGTATAACCAACAGCCTGAGCGTCAACCACTTTGGATGACTCTACTCCTACTGCACTGGTAGCCATCACTGGATGAAGTAATTGGTTCCATTTAGCCAACTCATCAGGAATAACGCTACACATCTCACAAGAGTACTTTCGATTACTGTTTGTTAATGTTGCGAGTTGATAAACTGGCAGTTTTGTGCATCTATAATGTACCCACAATTTGCAGGATGCACACTGTATCATAAACTCATCGTCCCCCTGGTCACAAAACCCACAAGAACGTTCTACATCAGGCTTTACATTTTGTTCGGTAGGAGGGTCGAGAATTTGAATGTCACCAACAGTGTCACCAAGAGCTTTGACAGAGGTCTGCACATTTTGCAACCTTGATTGACAATCGACGGAACACACATGACCAAAGTCTGCTGGGGACATACCCTGTACGTTCTTTTCTATCACATTTATGTCAGAACAATGAAGACTGCTGTCACTCGAAGTGATGAACACTACAGCATCGTCAATGTTATGAAAACGTTTATAGCTGGCTCCCCCATATTGGTTTGTGGAACTCTCACATGAAGACCATTGCCGAAAAATACCCACTTGCCTTCCTCGAGCAACAGCATAGAAATCTGACTTTCGAGCAACAGCATAGAAATCTGACTTTTTACGTCGTACACCACTGTCGTTGTTGTTGTTGTTAAGCGCCATAATCTACTGGCAGATAGAGATCTTTGCAGATCTCGCGTTTCCAGCGATTTCAACTTCTAATCGATGAATGCCTGTTTATCAGGTCACAGATAACTCTAAATATGATCCATATATCAGAAGATAAACATTAGTTTTTCTAACTTTTCAGGAGAACAAAATGTTTCGAGTTTACATGTAGCGAAGAAAGTCATCAACGAGAATCGAAGGCGAGTATTTGGTCGATTTTTGGAGTTGTCATGCAGTCATAATTGACTGGCTATTATAGCGTGTACTAGAGCAGCATTTTACGAACACAACTTGTTAATCATGTGAATAAGCAAGGATGATCGATCGAGGGTTATAACTTATCGGAAATTAAAATCTACATTCAATACAGATATAGGTGTTTTCGCGTCAATGATGGCATGGACACGTAGGGTGTTTTCTATTCTAGTCCATTTTCTTTCTAATTTTGATGAATGCAAGGCTGAACAATCAAACAACAGTATTTTATCTTTGCTGATATCACGACACGTCCAAGACATAGGAGTCATATGTTTTAAGGAGCATTTCGTCTTAACTAATAAGTTAGTAATTGGTGGCATACATGGTGTGAGGATTTAATCACTTATCTCTACCATCTTTTATATTGTAGGCCCCTATAACACTATTAACCTTTTGTGAACCTAAAAATTACTAAACAATGTCAGTAAAAAAAATCTAGAGCTTTGGCTGGCCCACTAATGCTGGACAGTTGTAAATAGTTTTAGTTGTGCGATAGATATGCAACGCAGACAATTCATTTTACTATTCATTTCGAAAATACGTATTCATTGAAGTATTTTTGCGTTGACATCATATAAATGTTAGAAAACTTGGCCAAATTATTGGGGGGGGGGGGGCTTCAGCCCCCGTAGCCCCCACGGCTCCGCCGGGCCTGATTCAAGACTCAAGATTTTATTGTACGAACACCAGATATGGCAGAGTACAAGAGTAAATAAAATCAGTAGAACAGTAAAATACTGAAATGCAAAACAGAAGCACATGTAATCTATATACATGAACGCGTATATCTGAACGTGAATATAGCTTTGGTAAAGAACAGTCACTAGCTATCATTTCTGTACCATTTCAGGAGTGTTGAACACACTGTATTAATTATTGTTGGACTATCACGGCATGACATTATGAAAATAAATTTATCAGCAGTTGTTAATTTCATGAAAGCCGGATATTCTCTTACCACATACTGAAATAGTACATATCGACTATCTGCAAATTTTTTGCAGGACATTACAAAATGCATTTCATCTTCAACAATATTACATTTATTACATAGCCGTTGTTCGACAGGAGTAATAGGTCTAGTATGCCTTCCGGTCTCAATTGCTAGTCTGTGGTCGCTGAGACGTAATTTTGAGAAGAACTGTCGAGCTGGAGATTGTCTACACAATGATAGGTAGGGTTCAAACTCAATATTTGATTTGAACAATCTGTAAGTTCTCAACTTACTCCTGGATCCATTTGATTGCGTATGGTCACGAAGCGATAGATCAAAACATGAATTCACATATGTATCTAATGATGTTTTAAGTGAGGAATAATGCATGTTATCTATGTCGGTTATATTTAATTTATCGCTTAGGAAATGTTTCAGTTTGTACAGCCAGCCAGTGTTCTTATCAGCTAGTAGCAATTGTTCCTGGAAGGCATGGAAAGTCAGTCTGTCGTGATATTGCCCAATGTAGTTAAGGTATTTCACGGACCTCAGAGCGACATCGTAAAAGAGAGGGTTTAGGCCCAGCTCAGCTCGAACACCCCAATTGTGCGTTCCTCTGTTGACCTGAAGCAACCTCTTATGAAATCTGTTTTGAACTTTCTCAAATGGTATGGTGTCAATGTTTTTGTACTGCAGGGCGTCAACCCCCAGACCTCAGAGGCGTACAATAATACAGGTTTAACTAGTGTTTGGTATAAATGGCATCCTGTTTTTATGGGTACGTGTTTATCAGTTAAATTATTAATCAACGAATACGAAGCACGTGATGCTTTCCGACTCAAATGTTCCATATTTTGCCGAAAGTGTCCCGTTCTGGAAAACACAACTCCTAAATACTGGTATTCGTTTACTTGACTAATGTTAGTAGTACCAATATTCCACTTCTGGTTAGTATTTTGTGGGCCTTTTTTGAAGACAACCACTTTCGTTTTATCCATATTGACGGACATTTTGTTGTCATCGCAATAGGCTTGAAGTTTGTCAAGGCAACTCTGCAGTCCTGCCTGCGATTCAGACAGTAACAGGAGGTCATCAGCAAAAAGGAGATGCGATATCATTTGACCATTTATGTTAATAGGCATACATCCATCGTCAAAAAGTTGCATGATGTCATCGATGAAAATGCTAAAAAGTGTCGGTGACAGACAGCAACCCTGTCGGACACCCACTTCACTTCTAAAATTTGAGGATATGACATCATTAAATTTTAATCGATATGATAAGTCACTGTATAGTGTTGAAATGAGTCGAAATATTTTACCAGTAATCCCTTTCTTTTTTAATTTAGTAAATAAGAGACTTCTGTCAACGGAGTCGAATGCTTTGCGAAAATCGACGAAGCAGGAGTAGAGCGGTTTCTTAGAATGACTATATTTATCGATAGCTGTTCGCAAGGTGAATATATGGTCTGTCGAGCGATAACCGGGTCTAAACCCAGTTTGATTTGGACTTATTTGACCAGTATCTTCTATATGTTCAGAAATACGTTTGTTCAATATCTTGGTGAAAAGTTTACCTAATGCGTTGCCAATAGCAATGCCTCTGTAATTTTCAGGGTTGGATCGATCTCCTTTTTTGTGTAATGGAATAATCGTAGAAGTACGCCACTGGGTAGGAAAGTAACCAGTGTCCAAAATGATATTAAAAAGACGCACAGTGTGATCAATGGCACTAGGTAGTACACTTTTCAGCAGCTCATTACTTACTTCATCCTCACCGGGGCATTTATTATTACCTAGTTCAGCAAGAGAATTTTGAATTTCGATGGCTGTAATTGGCGTGTTTAGATTGTTATCATATTCCGCGGATGGATTATCTGGGAGATTAGCGTTCATCATGTTCTCTTGTGGTTTGCCTAGAAGCTGGGTAAAATGGCTAGCGATTGCTTGATTGTCAATCGGTATCCTGTCTATTTGTTTTTGCGTTCCGCCGAGTTCTTTTAAGAGTTTCCAGTAATAAGATGCATCACGTTCTTTAGCATCTTGTAGTTTATCTATTAGGCTACTATAGTACTGTGACTTGGTTCTACGCACTAAGTTTTTGTATTCTTTTTTAGTTTTAAGATATGACATTCTATGATCGTCAGTCTGTTTATCATTATACAGTTTGTAAACACCTTTCATTTTATATTTAGCCGACTTACAGCTGCCGTTATACCATTTGTTCTTTTTAGTGGCTTTGTTAATTTTGACCTGTGTTGTTGCCTTGGCATTAAGCAATTGAATTATATCAGTAAAATCGTGTAAGCACTGATTAGCCCCAGCATCTGTAAGAGCATACGGTAGCATGATAAAGTTGTTAAGTAGATATTTTATCTCCTCGCTTCGAAGTTCATGTTGAATTTTATCTGGACTGTTTTTGTTCCATTTACGCTTGAGCTTGATTTTGTTAAATGTGATGTTAGTTGTGGATGTAAGCTTGTTAACGGGCATTATCTTGAGCTTTGATAGACAAAATAGTTGGCAATGGTCGGACAGATACAACAAAGGGCATACATGGAAGTATTTTATGTAAGACAGGAACAGTTCCGAGACTATCACGTAGTCATTTGTGCTTCTTCCCTGCCCAGTATGACAAGTAAACTTTCCCAGTTCATCGCCGACTGTTCTGCCATTTAATATTATGAGTTTGTTGTTAGTAAGGAGTTCGATAAGTTTTCGGCCAAATGTATTTAATATTGGATCTTGCGATTTACGCATTGTATGTACATAGTTATAGGTGTCCTCGGGTAGGTCTGGGAGGTGTTGGGAACCTTGTGAAGAAATTAACTCGCTCCGAGTTCCGGTTCTAGAGTTAAAGTCGCCACCCAGAATAATGTGCCCCTTAATGCCATATTTACATAGTATAGTATCCAGTTCCTCAAAAGGATCAGGACCAGTGTAATGTTTCCAGTATGGAGAGTTGTCAGGTCGGAAATAAGCAATACCTACATACAAATCGTGCTCAGTGTTAATACAGTTTGATTCGATTCTCACCCATATCATAAGATCAGAAACATGAACAACATGAACATCAAGAGAACTTTTATACAAAATACCAATACCACCCCTTGGTCTCCGGTCAGAAATACGAGGTGTATTAAAATTCTTAAATTTATAACCAGGAATGTCAACATTAAAATTAGAATGCTGCCACGTTTCTGTGAGACCGATGAAACTAAATTTTCTAACAGCATCATGAAAATCACGGTCAGAGCACTTATCTTCATCAAGGCCCTGCACATTCCAGAAGGAACAACTAAACCACTCCATTCTAATATGTATGCAACTAAAATGGCCTGTCGTAGGCTATCCTATTACCCAAGTTATTCTCATATAACAATTAGAATTGAATCAACCCGTAGAAAGAAATATATATATATTAACCTCATTCAGATTACACCAAAATATTCCACAGTTTTACTGCCTGTACAGGTTTATCAATTATTGAACCTAATATTATTGTTCAGTAAAGCAGAAGTGCCATATACATTCTAGGTGCATATGATTATGCATTTCATTCAATTGATAAAAGTATAGGCTGACTAGTGATCCACATTTGTACAAGAATATGGGTACATCAGTCAATCAAGTACTCAGTGTATGGCATACAAAGTTAATAAACGCATTATTCTGAAATATAGAATTATCTACTATTGTTACTATATTCATTACAAATCATCCATATTAGATTAATGAATATGTTGAAGTAATGATTCTCACGTTGTACAAAAACTTTGTACATCAACCAATGAGAGAAATTATTAGAGCATGGCAGAGAGGCACTGAACTATTTGTTGGACAATATGACGAGTGTCCCCCGAGGAGCTGGACTCTTTTCTCGAGTTGGATGTTGTGCTAGTTTGAGGATCATCATGTTTGAAAGTTACACGAGCATCAGGATGTTGTGAACCAGTTACAAGGTTCGAAACAGGCCACTCACTGGGTCGACCCTCAGGATAGTGTGAACCAGTTGCAGGGATCAAGGTGGGCCATTCACTTGATTGTAGATTAGTAGTTCCTGGAGAGTGGTAACTCACTGACTGGCTGTATGATGGCCTGCTACTGAAGGATGGTGGTCGCATTTGCTGCGAGGGTGTGTAGACGCTGTAGTCATTGGTCGAAGGAGAAGTTGGACTGTGGTAGTGTTGGTAGTTCCCACGATTTTGTTCTCGGTTGCCATAGGGTGTGTAGTTTCTGTACAGTGATTGGAGAATGAATTTGGCAAATACACCGATTCCACGCCTGTTTACATGAACCATATCATGGTAGAGGTGGGCATTTGGGTCTCCATTGGATTTCAGGTAGCCCACACTGCTGTCAAGGACCTGTGTGTTTTCACTCTGACACACTAGCCTGATCAGACTATTAGCCTTAACCACTGAGTCATACAGCTTCCCTCTGGCTCGAGGAGGTATAATCAGCGATACTGTGACTGTGGCTTTCAGAAATTTTGCTCTGGCCGTGCGCACAATTTTCACTATGTCAGATGAGCAGATATTGTACGGAGACTGCTTGCAGGAATTGATACCTACATGGAGAATGACATTATTGATGTTAAGATCGACCCGTGCTTTGGAAATGTGGTTGTCAAGGGTGGTGAATGAAGCCCCAGGAAGAGACAGGACCGAACAAACTTCGTTATCACGCGAGAGACGTTTATGGTCCAGTAGACGTGTGAGCGAGTCGCCGAGTATCAGTACAGTAGTATTGCCTGGGTAGGATATTGAATTTATGTTGTTGGAGACCTGTTGTGTGTCCGACTTGCCGTCTATCACAACTCGTATTTGTTGTGGCTTCGTAGACACATCTGGGCTGGGTGAAGCTTGCCTAACTTGAGATTGATCAACAATGTTACGGACCTCTGTATTGATTTCACTGTAGTGTTGAGTAGCAGAGTGACTGCCACTATGATTTGAAGTTAATGTTGAAGTTTCCAGTTCATCAGCTAATACATTGAAGCGGTTCTGAGATCCATGTATTGTCGCTAAGTCGACCTGGGCCAGACTAGTGTTTTCTCCTAGTACTGAATGGGTTCCAGTTGGGCTGGAATTGTGGGCCATGGATTCTACTTGTGCGCTGAGCAAGGCAATGGTCTCAGATTGTGATCTGCAGATAGAGTCGAGAGATTTACATTGTGCCTCGAGAGTTGTAACTCTGTTAATCAGGTCTTGATTTGTTGCTTTGTGCTTCTGTAGGTTGGACTGTATACTGCGGTCAGCTTTACTGATTACTTCTGATAGACTGTTCAATTTGTCGGCTTGGGTTGATAGTTTGTCATTAATGTTCGTGATTTCCACCCGAAATGTATTGGCAGACTGAACCTTGTGATTCCTGAATTCTTCAGCCACTGAGGTAAAGTCTAGGAAAAATTCACTCATACGTGTTTCAAGTCTGATGAATGCCTCTTCAAAATGGTTTGCTGCACTCGAACTGACGTCAGTTGTTTCAGTAGATTGTGTGTTTTGTGAAGGGGTAGAAGGAGGTGTTCCAGTGCAGTCAGCAGATGTCAGAGTATCCTGATGTGCAGGGACAGGTGAAGAATTTTCATGTGAGACATTATTGGTTTCAACTACGGTACCACTAATTTCCGGGACAGGTGGTGGATTATCATGAGGGACAGTCCCAACTATAGCAGTGTTATCATATACCTGGGCAGTTTCACTATTGTGGGAGGCAGACTCCTCCACTGAAGTGTTGCTTGTCGAGAGGTCACCATTCAAACTACTAGTACAAGCGAATAGGCTTGGGTGCTTGGTGTGCTCTATTACCTCAACCGCAGTATTTTCTCCGGAACTACATGTAGAACCGACATGTTTATTCACTATGACTGGTGGGAGAGATAACATCTCAGTGTCAGCAAATGCCTCAGATGCTTGATCTGTATTGCTTTCAAGAATTTTGTCAGCTTTACTTACGATTTGTTGCAGTTCAGTAAATTCTTGTGATAACCAGGGTTGAGACAATGTGCCCTGAACAAGAAGACAGCCTGTCGAATAGAACAGGGTCATGGTAACCAGCTTAGAGTTGGCATAGCTCACTTGGATGATAGTTTTGTGAAGCTGTGGGTGTGGCAACATGTAGGAAAATGTTCTGTTGTCATCGTCAACATTGATCACGTTATGAGATTTGTCTGTATCGGCCCACTCCACATGTGCCAGCGGAAGCGTACGCAGATGTTCGTTATACCTGCGCATGAGAACCTTGCGCCAGGTTAGAATTGTCTTTTTTCCACATTTAATTGGTATTTGATTTGGATCTTTAGAGGCGGACACCTTACCCCTGGCAGTGTTAATGTTTTCGGCGCCATTTTCCACACACAAAGATGTTGACGGGGTGCCAGTTTCCGACATCGTGCCGGTTGACGAACTATTTTGAGTCAACTGGCATTCTCGCAATTTCTCAAGTAAACATCAGAGGTTGTCACTCAGCTTCTACGACAGGTAGCAACGTTCATCTCCTCACATATTGACGAGGAAACAGTAAAACAGGAAATAATTCAACGAGAGCGTGTGGTGGATCTGTAATTTTGAACAAGTAGGACATCACATGACTCGAAAATGGCGAGTGACGTTGGGGTTACGTCGGTAGACTTTTGCTGATTGGCTGACGAAAGTCACGTGGTATTGATTTCTGGAAATTCCCTCTTCCAGTTGCCGAAAGTAGGCTGAAAATGGATACACACGATCCCAGGGTCAGTCTTACAGCGTATAGATGACCCAGATGGTTACAGGTTGGGCATATTCCTCATGCAAGGTGCTTGAAAATAGGGGAAGGGTTGGAAATAAGGGAAAATAATTTAACTGGTGATTATCATTAGAAACTTTGAATTTGAACAGCAAATTACTTTGTTCATGTTATCGCTATGGCATTTTGATTGGTTAGTGTCCAAATTTGATCAGTTATTGCTGATCATTGACCCTTAATGCCGTATCATCATCCGAACGCATGACACGAACATACGTAAAAACTCCTGTACGTAGCCATGCGGTAACAGGTGATATCTGGGTATATTAGGGCGTTTCCCAAATGGTCACATCCGACTAGTCCCGTAGGATCCGACATCGGCGCAATCACATTCATAGAACGAACTCACACCTCCAGAAAGCGATGGATTGAAACAATCCCTTGATGGGCCTCGAAGTGCCCCCATCACAAAATAGAAAACAAATATTTCTCCTGTGAACTGCCGCCGATTTTATTTCTTTCAAATATGTTAGGCCGGTTGTAATATGATTTTCCTTAAGAAAAACAAACTCCATTAGAGTGAGAAATAAAACAGCTAATTCGCACAACTTTGGTTTAATCTCGCGTAGAATCCCACAGTCTTGCGCCTCAAGCACTCAAGCGAGATTGACATGTCTGATGTCTGAGATTCCCAGGTCAAAATATTTCAATACGGATAATTTCATTGGCTCGTTTAAATGTAGCGGACATGTTACTTGATGCTTGGGGAACCTGACATCGGGCGAAATACATGGAGAATGAAATCATTGAGCTAAGGTTAGAGTGTCAAGTGAATCGTGAAATGCCCTTAGCAAGCTAAGATGACCCTTATTTCCATCCCTGAGGGGCTTTTTGTTGTTTACTTTTAATATTTGTACATATATATGCATACTTGAACAAGAAACTTTGAATGTTCTTTGAATGTTTTAGTTTGCGTTGTTCATTTTTTCCCATCTGTTGGATTGAATAGCCTGCATACCTGGAGCCATCCTCCCCACAGCGCATGCTCCATTTCACAGGCTCATTTATCATCCCTGCCGCCAATAGCGGAAGTTGATCTTTACTACGTTGCTATGACGTATTGGGGAAAACCCACGTACGCACGGTTCAGTTTCATTCGCAACTTCTCGGGGATCTCCGGTTTGAGAATCAGTCCCCTTCGCATTCTCGTCTCGCGAGACTCCCTACTGCGAGAAAGAGTCTCACGTGTAAATGGGAGCCATCCCCCCAAAATTTGGGGGGTGAGTAGGCGGCGTATGATTTTTACCGTCTGTATCCGGCTTGTCATTGACCTGCTGACTCCGCCGAGTTAGAAGCGAATTGCTAAACATAACGTGGGCTATATAATTGGAAAATGACTCTTTCCGTTTCGGAGCATATCAATCGCGAACAAATTATTGTCGATATGTATACTTGGCCGTGAAAGCGAGTTATCTAATACAGGAAGTAGTTCGTACAGTTCCGATCCATTCTCAAAGAGAGCCGTGTCTACCGCAAGACGGTACATCTTCGGAAAATTTATCCCGGGTTCTTAGTGTGACATGTACTTGATCAGGGCAAGGCAGTTGCAGCATTTCTGTTCTTCATTCACTACATAGTACTGTTCACACGCCCTATGACATGTACTTTTGTTGCTATCATTATGCAAGTTTTGTTGTTAAAAAAATAAAACTGAACGTTGAACTTTATTTATGGCCTACTCGTTTGAAGCAGCAGATATAAATTTAGTTGACCTAGATTCTGCATTGAAGATCAACCATTGAAACGCGGAAAACAACGAATTACGTCAATTATACCGTATTTTCGCCTGCATGTTGTCTGATCGTACTATTCTTGTTTATCTGATGATGCTAAACAATAATGATCTTGTGATCTTTGGGTTAGTCATAAATTTTCTGAAGATGTACCATTTTGCGTGTCTGCCGGCGGGAGAATAGTCCTGGTCGAGCGATAGACTCGTACCCAGCTCCAATTCGCTATCGCCCAACGGTGCGTGTGAGTTGAGGGCTAGGTACGAGTCTAGGTCGAGCGAGTGATGTCATGCTGCCTCGCTTTGAGATTGGAGATTCAAAAATGTCACCAGTTTACATGAGAGTCGCTTTGGTCTCCCGCGGGTAGACACGGCTCTCTTTGAGAATGTCCCCTTCGTAGATTTCCGCTCGGGAGTTCCGAATGCCCTATACAAATGCCTGGTGCGCAGCCGCATTGCGTCTTTTCCGCTGAGCCAATAAGAGAGCGCGTTATATTTTCCGGCTGACTACGTCCTCACAGCTGATCACCGCGTGAAGACGGGTGGTCATATTGTAAACAACATTTGACGGGCTAGCATTCCGATTCACGCTGAGAGCTATTTGTAAGCATTAATTGATAATGACCCTGGAAAATGGATAACAGGTGGTAGACGTGACCAGACAATCAACAAGCGTGCGTCTTTCAGAAAATTATATTAAGGACATGTGTATCGAATGATACCTGTGTTTCATGTCGCCGGTCTTGAACTCAGTGAGGGAGGGTAACACAACACAAATCAACGTCAACACAAAATATAATATTGAAAAATTACTCAGCCAAAATTACTCATCTGAACTTCAGCGAGGTATATATTATTATGTATTGATGTGCAACAAGTAAGTAATAAAAACAATCAGTGAAGGAGGTGGACGAGAACTGTGCATCGGAACACACCATTGGCCTAATTTCCTCGCAGTACTAAATATTAAATAATGAGATATCTGCAGTTAAATGTGCTTGTTTCCCTGTTTATACCCATAAATAATATTAAGATTTTGTCTGAAAATAACGGATTTCAGTTTAGCAACTGTGGTTTAATTTAATAATTAATTCAGTTTTTTTTTTCAAATAGCAATTTTTTATCAAACTAACTTATTTAAATTTGCTCAAACTAAAAAATGTTTATCAAATAAATTGGCTTTGAATTAAAAAATGACAATAACAGTATTATCACAATTTTCAGTATTATATTTAAAATTTATATTATAATTTAGTATTATTATTTTATTAATATAATTTACCTGTTTATAAATTTACTATCGAATCACCGCATGAGCCTCGTCGGCGACAATAGCCGCTGTGGTTTCCCCGTGTTTAATTAGCAAATCGCGGTTCTCTTCCTGGTTTAACAGTAATTCGAGGCTTGAGAATACAAATGAATAAGGTCCCTCCTGTAGTTTTTCTCTGTCGCAATCGCCAGGTGCAAGATATGTGGCAGTAAATCCCAGGGCTCGAAGTACATTTACTTGCTCGTTCATGATGGAAGTTAACTGACAGATCACAAATACCAGTTCGGTTTTTTTAAACAGGACGCCCCTCAAAGATTTGCCGCTGTTCGTTCTCGTCGATATACAACGCCTATGTTGATTGGCTCACCGAAGTTCCGCTGAGCTTTTCGGAAATCATCGGAGCCATTCGGTAAAATTAGGATTTGTCCCGAAAATATAAAAAGCGGAACACGGATTTTACCCCTAAAATAGGGCCTGATTCGCACATTTGCATCTCTACGGGAAAATTCCTGTATGGGGTATAGGGGTGGTCATTTTTTGTGGATTTTACTATGGGTTGTGGGATCTTGTTTTCTTCGTCTCACCACGTAAAACACGTTGGGAAGGGTCACGGACCTAAGCGGTGAAAATTTTCGAAAAGTTCAATTCACACATGTTCATTGCGATATGAGTTGTGGGATCTTATTTTTCTCGTCTCGAGCTGTAGAACACGATGGGAGGGGTCCCGAAGGGATTGGTTGAAATTTTAGGAAAAAGTCACTGTGCGCATGCGTAATGGGTAAATAGTGCTGGGTGGACGTTTTGGGGTCTAGGCGATCCCCTAGTGGTCCGATTGGGTCGTATGAGGTCTTATTTTGAAGTTTTCCTGGGCGAGCATCCGATTGGACTAATGTAACGTCCGCATGCGCATGCGCAGTCTAGCCGTAGTATAGAAAGCAAGCATTTTGTGGCGCGTGGGGTGTGTTTGGGGTAGAGATGGACCACTATTGGTCCAAATGGACCGTGTCGGGTGTCAAAGAGAAGCTCTCGTGGGGTAGAGTCAGAATGGCGTGTTTTTTTATTGCAAGTCGCGTCAATCTGCGCATGCGCAGTTGGGTGTAGTGAACAAAGTGGTCATTTTGGGGATGCGTGAGGGTGTGTTTGGGATAGAGAGTGACCATCCTTGGTCCGAATGCGTCGTGTGGGGTGTCATTTTGTAGCTCTCGGTGTGTAGGCCACGATTTGAGGCATGTTCACGTCATCCGTGACGTTATTGGGGACGTCATCAGTAGAAGTAATATCGAAAGCGGGCATTTTGTGGGTGTAGAGGAAGGTGTTTGGGGTAAAAAATGGCCCCTCCGTGGTTCGAATGCGTCGTGTGGGGTGTCATCTTCTAGCCCTAGGGGTGTAGACGACGACTTGATGGATGTCCACGTCATCTGTGACGTCATCGGTAGGAGTAGTAACAAAAGCTGGCATTTTGGGGTGTAGAGGAAGGTGTTTGGGGTAGAGATGGACCATCCGTGGTCCGAATGCGTCGTGTGAGGTGTCAACTTGTAGCCCTCGTGGCGCAGACCACGACTTGAGGAATGTCCATGTCATCTCTGTGACGTCATTGGTGACGTCATCAGTAGGAGTAGTAGTCAAAGTGGACAGTTTAGGGGTGTGAAGGAAGGTTTTTTGGGTAGAGATGGATCATTCGTGGTCTAATGCACCGTGTGAGGTGTCATCTTGTAGCAACGCTTACCAAAGCCAAGCTTAACGCTTCAACGCCCTGGTGAATTAGCCCTGAAGCTCTGATTTTCTAGATATTCTATGGAATAGACACTAACTCATCGAAGTAAGGCGACGCCTGTCAACGCCTGTCGTTATGTCTTAACGCCCTAGCATAACGCCTTGAGGCCATGATGTAGACAGATGAGAGGACAACAACAACAACCAGGATGAGAGATCAATCATTTTATTCTCCCCAATGTTACATCACACCCACGCTGGGGGAGCCGCGTTGGGTATGTTTACAATTCAAGCAGGTTCTTGTCCAATCAGAAGCCACCATTTGGCGCTGTATCTGTCATATTCGTTCTTGCTCGTTAGATGTATTCTCGGCTGATCTTGCCCAATCAGAAGCCGTCCTTTCAGAAAGTTCCATCTTCGGCCATGTTCGCTCTCACCCGTTTGTTCTAATCGTCGTCGGGCAGGGCAGGATATTGTTCAGGCAACATATCCTCAAACAGTTGTTTGCGCATTTTTATCGCATTTTCCAAGGCCTCGGTGGGTGGTAACCCCACATCCTCTTCCAAGTGACGCTTGGTCTTCATGATGGACCTGTGCGTGGGGTCGCCTTTCATTTCAAGCGACAGCCCAGCCCCACTTATTTTCGTTACCTCTTAGAGGGATGAAACTTTCTATACTATATATTTTGGACAAGCTCTAAAAGAAATTGTAACGGAATCCCAGATGGCTGCCATGATGTCATCATTTTGGACCGTTATCGCCGATTATTTTGTACCGATTTTCCGATGTTTTTAAATCGATATTTTCTCTAATTATTGTGACAGAATAATTAGTTTTGACGAAATAAATATATGATATGCCGAACTGTAACATTTGACCCTAACCTGATTTAGATCATGACGTCAATGTGACGACTTTTTTTTACATTTCCTGTATATATTGTGAGTGAGTTAGTGAATATGATTTAAAGTCGCTTTCAACAATATTTCACTCATATCACGACATTTGGTTTCTATTTCTTTTCACACACGGAACCTCACGCGTGCCCCAGTAGTCGCCTCTTACGACAAATTGTCTTGAAGAGCTTTCTAGTACCATGACCTGGGGGTGTGCACAACGACACTCCAGGTCAACCCCGGGAGCCCCACGGGGCTTATATTGTGGGAAGTTTCAGCCCCCTAGCCCAAGAAGTAAGAAAACTATTGGGAGGGGGAGGGGAGAGCGTGTCAATATTGGGTAGGCCGCAAATGGCTCAGATTAGTTTTAGTTAATGAAATTCCATAGGTTGAAAGTTCGAAAAAGAGGAAGTTTACATGACAATAAAAATAGAGAAAATTCTACAGACGAAATGTTTTCAGTCCTTTGCTATTTGAGTTCTAGTCCGCATCATGGACAACACAATTTGTAATTGCACATAAAATAGATCCAAATTTCCCCAAAATTCACCTTTTTAAAATTATTTTTGTGCTATTACGACATGGAATGTTCTCTGTTGAAGATATCAAACATAACGTTTTTATTGTACTTCTGGTAAATATTATTCAAAGAAACCAAAACGAATTTTTACACAGGTCGGGGCAAGTTCCAAAATTTTTCAGCTGTTGAGTAAGGATTTCTTGAAACAATTTCAGGTTGGTCAACAGTTTGTGCTTCATTTAATAGCTTAGAGGTACATCCGATAAATGCATCAATATCAAATTAGTATCAATGCAACCAAAGATAGAGCAGCTGTCCCCTACTTTGGGGAAATATCAGAAGAAATGTCTATGTTCACGTTATAACATATAGTTTCAAAGGCTGCCGGACAGACCATATTCATGAATCATTATAAAAATTCCGCGCTATGTTTTCTGACAGATTTTCGATGAAAATATAAAAGAGAAACACCCCAATTCGACATATCCAATGTGAAAACGCCTAGCATCTCAATAATTTAGAAAATCATCGTAATATAGGTTCACGTACGTGTAGAGTGGCACCATGACGTTCAAAACGTCAGCCTGTGCCGGTCCCGACTTATGCCACGGTGCCAAGTGCGCAGGAAACGATGACGTCATGCGTACGCGTTGACGTTAAACGTGTATCTAAACCTCTCTATTAAAAGGCGTTAAAGCGTTAAGAAAGTGTGTTAAGGCGTTGAGACGGGTGTTAAGGCGTTGAGACGAGCGTTAAGGCATACAGATAGGGCGTTAAGGCGTAACAATGGGCGTTGGCGGGCGTTGCTGTCTGTAAAAGCAAGCGTATTCCAAAAACGAGCACAGTCGACGTTCAACCGTCAACATGGGTTATACATGCTCTCAGTGCGAACGTACGTTCACCAGACATTACGATATGATGCGACACCAGAAAAAATACATGGGATTGAAGACTCCGAGGAGTCCGTTGAGGCGGATGCTGATACAGAGACTGCTGAGAGTCCACCGACTGATACCGAAACCGAGATTGCTGAGAGTCTATCTAGTGATACAGAGAGCTTGACCTCAGATAGTCAGCCTACAATGTACATCCCAGGAAAGTGATCACATTGTGCATGAAGCTAAGTAGTATACAAGGCGTAAATTCGGTAATTAGCGCGTCAGTGCGCATGCGCAGAACCTTGGTTGACGTCACAATTGGTTGTGTGCGCATGCGTGTGTGTGTGTGTGTGGGTGGTGGGTGCTGGGTACAAGATGGCGGCGTGTGGGTGGTGGGTGCTGGGTACAATATGTGGGTGGTGGGTGCTGGGTACTGCGGCGTGTGGGTGGTGGGTGCTGGGTACAACATGGCGGCGTGTGTGTGGGTGGTGGGTGCTGGGTACAAGATGTGGGTGGTGGGTGCTGGGTACTGCGGCGTGTGGGTGGTGGGTGCTTGATGTGGGTGGTGGGTGCTGGGTACTGCGGCGTGTGGGTGGTGGGTGCTGGGTACAACATGGCGGCGTGTGTGTGGGTGGTGGGTGCTGGGTACAAGATGTGGGTGGTGGGTGCTGGGTACAAATGGCGGATTGTGTGGGTGCTGGGTACTGCGGCGTGTGTGGGTGGTGGGTGCTGGGTACAAGATGGCGGATTGTAGAAAAACGTATAAAAGGAGTCGATTTTTAGGGTAGGGGTGTATTCAATCTGACTTACCTGACCTGTCTGCCTGCCTGCCTGCCTGCCTGCTTGCCTATCCGCTTGTATGAGACGAAAAGCATGAGACGTGGAGAAGATTTTCCCTTGGACCCAGCAGTACCTCCGGTTGAAGTCTTGCCTGAAGATGAGCGTGTCAGGGACATTTATCAACGTCACTGGGCTACCATACGCCATTGTTTCCACCGTGACCGTCGTCTATTGGACTTGTATAACTACCGACTGCAGGACCTCACGTATCTTCCTACTTACGCCGAGAACATTTTCAAAGATCAGGTCACTGCCTTCAAATTGAATGTGACATTTGGGTATATCTTACGGCACAAAAAGACGGACCAACTGCGGTATTTCTATCCCAGTAATAATTCGTATGTGTTTGACCAGCCATTCACGATCACGGATGCGATTTCTCTGGAGCTCATCGACCAATTGACTACGTTGGATCCATTGGAATGGGCCCGGTTGCAACGCCCCAATACCCAATGGCTGGTGGAAATGGTGACCAACGTCACATTTTTCGTCACGAAAATGAGAGATCATCCTATCGGTGCTCCTGTACTACTTCCTCCGTGGTTGCTTCATCGACACGGCCTGTATGCATTAACAGGAGGAGTAAAGGGACCCTACAAAGACCGGAAATGTCTGTTTCGGTGTTTGGCCGTGCATGTGGACGAGTGTTACCCCAAGGCTTGTGACACAGTGGCCGATGGCTATTGGGAACAGTATTTACAGGCGCAAGACATTGACCCGCGGCACTTCCGTGGAGTACCTTTTAAGAATTTGGATGACGTGGAAACACTGTTCGACATTAATATCTTTGTCTATCGATTACGATACGAGGACGATACATTTGTGGCTGAATTGGTTCGGCGATCAACAGAACGGTATGCTGCTACGATGAAAGTCAATGTCTTCGACAACGGTGGGGTGAGTCATTTTTCGCTGATCCACGATATGAGCCAGTACGCTCAGTCTTTCAGTTGTGGTCAATGCCATCGGGTGTTTCATCGCTCCACCGACTTACATCGCCACGAGAAAATCTGTGACAACAGTGTCAAGCGAGTATATCCGGGTGGTGTGTATCATAATACGCCTACTATTTTCCAGGAACTGGCCGATGAGGGTGTGATGATACCGGAAGAGGACCGTTATTTTCCCTACCGGGCGTGTTACGATTTTGAGGCCCTGTTGGAGCCCATGGACATGTTTTCAGCAAAAACGCAGTGGACGCAGCGCCATATTCCTCTGAGTGTCAGTATTTCCAGCAACGTACCTGGCTATGACGCTGCTCCGGTGTGTTTCGTGTCCACGGGGGACTCCCATGAGTTGATTACCCGCATGATGGAGTATTTAGAGCAAGTCAGTGCGGCTAGTACGGAATTGTTGGTGGCCAAGTTTCAGGACGTACTGGACCAACTGGACGACCGTATCCCTGTACCCGGTGTAGCGTTCAGCGACGATGAAGAGTCCGAGTCCGAGTCCCAGCCGGAATCCCATTCGCAACCCCTGCAGTCGCAGGATGTACCTCTTCCTAAACCCTATGCGGAGAAATTGAAGTTACGGTTCCTACAATACCTAGGCCAGTTACCGGTGCTCGGCTTCAACTCGGGACGTTATGATTTGAACATGGTGAAGGAATTTCTCTACCCTTACTTGGCCCAGGCGAATACCCTCAAGTCCGTCATCAAGAAGATCAATAATCATATGGCCCTCACTACCACATCACTGCATTTCCTGGATGTACGGAACTATTTAGCTCCTAATTGTAGCTATGATCAGTGGGTCAAGGCCTATAACTGTGCACAAACCAAAGGTTACTTTCCTTACACCTATATGACGAGCCTGGACCGCTTAGAAGACACCCAGTTGCCACCCCGGGAAAGCGTTTTACAATGACCTGAAAGGGGAAGCTCTGCCAGAGGCCACCTACATCGAACTCCAACAAGTGTGGAACGATGAACATATGGAGACGTTGCGTGATTTCCTGGTGTGGTATAACAACCTAGATGTGGTTCCCTTCCTGGAGGCGGCCGCGAAAATGGTGCAACTCTTTCGTCGCCAAATGCACGTGGATATATTCAAAGAGTGCTTGAGTTTACCCGGTCTCGCGCTTCGCCATCTTTTTCAAGATTGCTCTACGTACTTTTCACTCATACAACGAAAAGATGCAGACATGCATGATTGTTTGAAGCAGAACATCGTGGGTGGACCTAGCCTTATTTTTCACCGCTACCATGAGAAGTATGTGACTACTCTGCCCAGTGGGAAACCCTGTGCCAAAATCATTGGCTTTGACGCCAATGCCCTGTACCTGTGGTCGCTGGCCCAACCTATGCCCAGTGGGCATTATACACGTTGGTTGGCAGACGGTCGGCATTTTACACCGCAACGTACGCCGTACAAACATCTCGCCGACCAGTGGTTGGACTGGGTAGCCTATCGACGGGGAATTTATATTCGACACCAGACCAACGCCACAGAGAAGCGTATAGGAGATCGCCGACTCCCCGTCGATGGGTTTGCCCTTGTACAAGGAACACCGACCGTTTTCCAGTTTTACGGGTGTTACTGGCACGGCCACGAATGCCATTTCAGCGCTGGCCGCTTCAACGAGCGACGTGGAAAAACACCGGAAGAATTACGCGAAGAAGTGGTGGCGAATGGGGATTACGTGAAAGAGAGAGGATTCCATCTGATTGAAATGTGGGAGTGTGAATTTCACACGATGTGCCAGGCCCTGCCCCATTTACGACGGTTCTTAAAAGAGCGTGAGTACCCCTTGAGTCGTCGGCGACTGCTAAGTCTGCCACAGATGTTGGACGCCATTCGTTCGGGAGACCTCTACGGCTTTGTGGAATGTGATTTGCATGTTCCCGACACTCTCAAGCCCCTCTTCGCCCAGTGCCCGCCCATCTTTAAGAACACGCTGGTGGGTCGGGCGGATATTGGGGACACCATGAGGACCTATGCGGAGCAACACGAGTGTTTGCCTCAACCTCGCCGCATGTTGATTGGTAGTATGTGGGCCGAGAAAATCTTGCTGGGCACGCCCTTACTGCAGTGGTACATGAACCACGGTTTGGAAATTACTCAAATATATCAGGTAATACAGTACGTACCCGAGGCTTGTTTTGCCGAGAATGCCGACCTCGTGACGTCGGCCCGTCGTCAAGGTGATGAATACCCGAGTCAGGCCATCATCGCTGAATCTTGGAAGCTCACTGGCAATGGTTATTACGGAAAAACGGTAACGAACCAGGATAAGCACGTCAACGTGAACATTTGTAATACTGCCCAAGCCCGCAAAAAAGTGAATTCTCCTCTGTTTCGATCCGTGGAGGTCATCGATGACGACACCTATGAAGTCACTTCAGCCAAGAAGACTATCCGGTACAACTTACCCCTGCAGATTGGATGTATGGTATACCAGGTGGCCAAGCTGAGGATGCTACAGTTTCTCTATGATTTTATGGGTGTGTATTTTAATCCCTCAGACTGGCAGTTGATGGAAATGGATACGGACTCGGCCTACATGGCCGTCTCCAACGCCGATTGGGAGTCCCTGGTGAAACCCGAGCTAAGGGATCAGTATGAAGCCGAACGGGATCAATGGCTGCCTCGACGTGAGCACTACCCGTACGACAAGCGTACGCCGGGTCTCTTTAAGTTAGAGTGGAGTGGCGATGCCATGATTGCCCTGTCGTCCAAGACCTACTACTGTTACGGAAGTGATGGAAACAACAAGTTTAGTTGTAAAGGCGTCAACCGACGTGACCCTGCCATCGACAAAGCTCTCTACCTGGGCGTGTTGCAAAGCCAGGCCAGTGCCAGTGGCACTAACCGAGGATTCCGGGTCGTCGACCACCAGATGCGCACCTATATCCAGCAACGAGACGCCTTTACTTTCTTTTATCCCAAACGAAAAGTGTTGGCCGACGGTGTGAGCACCACTTACTTGGACTTGTAAAAAACAATGTCGAACTATAACTGTTGATACACGAGTTATAAAACTGTAAAAGTCAGGATGGCCGAGTGGTCTAAGGCGCCGGTGCGTAAGTGCTGGTCGGCGAATGCTGTCGTAGGTTCGAATCCTTATCCTGACATTTTTTTGTACCTTAACCATACCACTACTATTCTATGTGTACATACCCCTACTATTTGTACCCTGTATTCTATTTGTACCTATTCAGTAACCCATTCTTGTTGACTTAAATAAAAAAGAGAAAGTCAAATCATTTTTTTGTGTTTTTTCATCAATTTATTTAACAGAACGTCAGAACAACAACGTCATAACAATAAACAAGTGGTCTGCGCGCGCGCAGTACATTTTTAAGTTAACCAGAGAAATGGAGCATGCACATTAAAACGAGAGGCCGTCCAGTCATAGACGAGGACATCACGGTCTTCGGCTTGACAATAATCATCAAACATATGTACAATGGTGGGCATAGAATGTCCTCTACTCCGGTGAGTGAGATAAAACACACAGTACTGTCCGCACACACTACTCAAGGGTCCTTGTAATCTTTGAGTATTCCAACGCCACTCTGTAGTAGAGACGTCCGTAGGAATCAAAGTATTCGCCTTGGCCTAGGGTGTCCACGTACACAGCTATCCAATGTTCACCGGGTCGACTCCTCGTGTCTGTATTTAGGATGTAGGCTGCTGGAGTGGTGGAGTGGGTGGGAAACACATTGCGTGGAAACACACCTCGAAAGGGGATCTTCGCATCTCGCTGGAGTATGCTCATCAGCTGCTCTGTATCCATGATGACTCTTTAGCTGGCGTAGTCACACAGCACGTTTCTTTGCTGATCCACGCTGATGACGTTATCAAACTCGGCGTAGCAAATCACGTTAATGGTGTGGGCTAGAGCGATGGAGAAACGCAGTTCCAACCGTAGGTTTCCTTTCTTCAGCAAAGCCAGTTGATGATCGTGTTCCAAGGTGGGGGTGAGGTCAAAGGCGAACAATGTGTACCCATGGCTAAAGTCTTCTCGACTGATGGTATTGCCTTCGTCCTGGTTGTTTTGTCCTGTGGCTGTAAACAGGTTCAGGTAGGTCCGTAATGGACGGGCTGGAATTTGATGACCGGCCACGTGCAGTGCCACAAAGTTGATGTTGAAATGTTCAAATTTGAACGGATTCTCAGCCCAATTTCCATTGAATGCGGTGTTGGTCACACACGCCAGGGTAAGACGTTTAGGCAGATCCCCTAGAAATAAATTTTCTCTGTTGGCCATCATCGTACCTGCTGGCACAGAGAACACCTTGGTCTGTACGCGTCGGATGGGATACTGGGCTGGTTTTTTCGATAAGGCTTGCATGTGACTCAGCAACACGCCCTGTTGCAAATCTACCGTACGGACAAACAGGGCTGCATCTTCAATGACGATCTTGTAATCGATAGCCCCCTCTCCACCGGCCATTAAGGCGAACGCGGGTAAGGAACGGATCAACTTGATCTTGATGGCTACACCGTTCATCATGTAGCGGTCTTGCAGGAACAGATCGGCGTGCAGTCGTCCCATCATATCGATGGACTTGCTTTCGTTTGCCATTCTTC